>WMED01026117.1:0-10882 GCA_019650415.1 Pipa parva
ATTAAAAAAAAAAAATCATAGATGCGCCAGTAGCCCATAAAGCTGCACATTGCCCCCACTGACCTGCGCATTGCTCCGCAGAGCCGCACATTGTCCCGCTGACCCCCGTATTTTCCCACAAAGGTGCTAATTTCCCCAGCAGATGCAAATCAAGCAGCAGAGCTGCATATTGCCCCACAAAGCTGCTGATTGCCCCGCAGGGATATGTATTGTTTTTAATCTGTTGTTTTCTTGTGGAAAACCTGATGCAGCCCAGCCTCACCCAGACTCTACCTGCAGTGGCCCCCAGGTAAATTGAGTTTGAGACCCCTGTTATAGCCTCTATATTATGTTTCCCAATACCTCAGGACAATAATATTTGCTTACCCTGTGGGAAGGCATTCCTCTAATCGCTTGTGTTGGTATCCAGCTGATGGGTTCAATTGTGCACCTGGTGTGCAACCAGTGGCTTGAATTGTTAACTGGTGACAGGCACACTTGGATCTAAAAATTAAGAGTAAAATAAATCAAACAAGATTGTTCAAACAGATCAAACACAACCTTAGACTGACATATGACTGTGTGACTTTTCATATTGCTATTTAAAAGTCTTCACACAAAGTCTGATCAGATTACACAGTTGTCCAAATGACTGAATAATTCACTGGGGCAATGGTATACAGTCTGCCAATTATTGCGTACACATACCAATTTGCATTTTTAGCAGACTGAATTTGTTACCCTGAACAATAAAGTATTGTTCATCCATAGTTCAGCAATTAAAGTGGCACTATAGTGCTGATATAAATGCACACATACATATAAAACTCCTTTATACTATGCCAATTGCTGACACAAATAGTTAAAAAAAAAAGTTTAGGGAAGAAATATTACTTGCTGTTTGTTTCCCTTAATTAGTTTTCCTGAGAGTTGACATTTTCCTCCCTATCTCCTTTCTATTCTGCAAATCAGGCAACACGAGAAGAAAAAGCTGTCTGACTGCTATTGGCTAAGCAGTGAGCTGACCTTTTGGCCTCAAAAATTAAGTTGGAATGCAGGAGATTACAGAGGGAAAGCCGACTTGTGCACATGTACCAAGTAGTAAGTAGGACAAAAATGTCCGGGGGAGGGTACCTTTTCATGGAAAACTGGCCAGTACACATCACACACATATATTTCCTGGTGCAGGAGTATATCAGTGCTGTCTAATCAATCATTCTGTGTCACATGAAACAACTACTGGGGAGAAATGCTTCTCACTAAGGTTTAGTACTGCATATGTACAGATGAAATCTGACTACAGTTCCCCTTTAACAAGCAGAGTTAGTACATAACATTGTATTTCTTCACATGCAGCTAATGGAATGGTTTCTTTTATGTCTGCCACTAAGGGTGGACATAAAATTCAATAGCTATAGAGAAGTTTTATTCGCACACAATAATCTACAACCTGACAGATAAAGTTCTATAATACCTAAGTTCCCAGCAGGAGTGGGCAGGCACCAGGAATAAAAAAAACTATGTATGGTTTAAAATGCAAGTAACACAAGTTACTAACACATATGAGTGAAGCTACTTTCAAAAATACTCTTTTTTTAACAAAGCCACAAATATATGATAATCTAGCAATAAAGAACACACTGTATTACAGGAACATTTATTAAGTGGAAAAGCCCTTTGTTAAACAGAGTGGTTTCTCTTTAACTTGTGCTGAATTAGTAAGTAGTGTAACACAAAGGAGCTTTGGTCTAAAGGTTTATTATGAATACACTGGATGGTACCAATAATAAAAGACACACAGATACAAAGCTGGACAACCACGAGATTTTCCATGCCTTTGCGGACATCATATCCTCTTTCATGGGGCTAATATGTAAGTTATCCAAATGTATAAGTTTGTTCTTAGTCCCACTCTGTTTGCTAATATTACAGTATTCTCTGTGCAGTTTCATGGAATCCTACTAAACAAAAAAAAAAAAAAACAAAAAAAAAAAGATTCTGCTTTCCTAAGCATAAATATTGGATCCCATAGATAATGCACTGTTTTTCGCTTTCCCTACCACCACCTTCAACCACTAATAATAAGCTAACATGGTCCCCAGAGGTCCTACAACATGGCATGTAAAATGCTTTCCTACCAGAGGAAATTAGACATCTGTTATTTTACAGCTAATGTGATAATTAGCAGTTTAGTGGTCAATGCAATTTTTCATCTGAGGCTTTACAAATTACTTATGTGCAGAAGTCTTAAAAATGATGTATTCAATCAATCCTGCGCAGTATTTGTGTGTATTAAAAGAAAAAAAAATAATATTACTACACTAGCTCTATTTTCGCATAACATAATTGGAATCAGTTACTAAATTACCCACCTGTCTCTACAACCATCTGTACAGTCACATCCCACCAGAAAATCAGCACCAGTGTTTATGAAGACTCCTTTACCCGGTATTCTCTCTTTGCTGTAGTCCACTCGGGGAGCGGGTGTTCGGTCTATCTCATTGACACATGAAAGTGGTACATCTTCTCTACCATAAGTGATATCTGGGATGTAGTAAAAAGGTTTCTGGGGCTGAAATTTGCGATCCACTAACACATAAGGGTCCAAACAAAACATTTCAAGGAACAACATATCACATTCAGTCTCAAAAAGGTAGCGTTCTATTTCTGGCATGGAGCGCAGACTGAGCCCACAAGGTGTTTTGTAGATAACATGGAAACCAGTTTTGCGGTTTACCCTCCTTCGGGCTGTCATTCTGCGGAAATCATAAAGTAAGGGAACCAGGAGTGGGTTCTTGCCCCTGTGGGAGACCACACGTATACGGGAAAGGCAGGTGTAGTTGCAGACATGGGGAAGGTAGAACAGTTTTTCATTGGGGGCCTTGTAAGTAGTCTCTGCGGGAATCTTTTCTGTTTGTATTATATGGAATTGCTGAATAGCAGTCACAATCCTGTAAAAGATAAATAAATAATGCAGTTTACAATCACTCATTTAAAGGGCACAGTGATCTTGTAATGTAAAAATGCAATATAAAATTTGTAATGTAAAAGTTGGTGGAACAAAAAAATAAATAAAACAAAGATTGCCAAATGGCTGCATTAGTAGAAATTTTAGCCATAGCATACTGAGCCAAAAAAATTGATCCAAGAGGCCCTGTTGCATTGTTTCTGGCCAGTAATCCAGTTTTAAAATAGTCTGAAAAATTCAAGCATGATTCTGAGGGAATTTTAACAGTACAATTAATTTGAGTATACCACATGGAGCAAGGTTGGGAGAATTTAAACAAGACATTGCAGGTTATGCAACCAGATCTTAAAGTCTCAGATACAGTTTAACAGTACACAGTAAACTCACCTGTTTCCTTGGATAGTCTGTATTGTCTGAATAGGCTGGATGGTTTGGATCGGCTGAAGAGTTTGAATGGTCTGAATAGGCTGGATTGATTGGATTGTTTGAATACCTTGAATCGTTTGGATAGTCTGTATATTCTGAATAGGTTGAATAGACTGGATGGATTGGAGGGATTGGATTGATTGGATTGGTTGAATGGACTGTAGGGTTTGAATGGTGGGACGATGAGCAGGAGGAGGTGGTGGTGGGGGTGGGGGTGGGGGTGGTGGAGGAGGAGGAGGCTCACTGGGGATAGGAGAGGATTGGCCAGATCCCACCGATCCAGGACGAAATGAAGTGCTTTTCTTCGCCACTTGTTTCTTTGACTGGGCCTGCTGACTGTCAGAGCTAAGTGATAAAATGCAAATAGTTCTTGTGTTGCTTTATTGACAGAAACTTTATGTGCAGAAGTAAAACATAACAGATTTCATTACAAATAGAAACACACTTCGCAAATTCCTAAAGACGTTTTAATAGATATACATCTTTAATATCTAAAAGAACCAGAATCACACGATATAGCAATTGCATGATACATGCCTCATTGCAGCAATACATCTTGAAAAGGTATTGCTTGTTACTTGTTAAAGAGGGAGGATAGACATCTCAAAAGCTCATCTATTTAAAACGACTGTTAGTGCAATTAAAAAAGGTGTCACCAAGTATTGCAATATTCATTTGTTTTTTTTTGCATCTGTGAATTAACATGACCACTCTATCTTAACATACATATAAATATACATGTTAATCTCCAAATACCCATCTTCACAGAAGCACAACCTAGCATACAAGGCACAAATTAGGACAGAGTGTGCAAAGAGGAGCACTAGCATCTTTAGTTCATCATGTGTCTACACAAAATGAGTTACAAGGCTCCTGTCAAAAGCTCAAAATTCTTGTAATAAGACTATAACGCATTAACAGACATCATTAAACCAGAGAATTAACTTACTCTGTATCAATAAGCTGGGGTGATGGGATTGACTGAGGAGACGAGGGTGCAGCAGGTTTGATTTCTGGTTCATTCCCAGTTAGGTCATGTGTGTATTGTACAACCGGTCCTTTGCTTCGAACAGCACCTAAAAAAATTAGCAGAAATTAAACAATTACATTTTGAAAACCCATCCCTTAGTAATATTATGTTAGGGTTACAAAAAGTTTTAGTTTGTTTAATATACTTTTTTCCTCACAAACGCATATTTCAACACTTTAAAAAGTAAAACTATACCCGCTCTCCCCCTATTCATCCTTGTCATCATATGACATTATCATTTAAAAGTTGATAAAGAGCAATGGTATGACCACCCAACCACCACCCACAGCACTCATATTCCAGTGCTCTTGACCAAGATACTGCTGTGTATTCTGAGAGTAGGGATGCAGGATTGCAATCACAGACCCCTACAGTACAGAGAACTAAGTCAAGGTCACTGTGTGTGCACTCAACTCCACTGGTGTAGTGATATATCAGCTGAAATCACAGAAAAAAAAATGAACAAAACAGGACAACCTTGTAACCTATTTGAATGCAAAAATACACTCACCCATATTGGGACGCGTCCTTTGTTGCCCAGATTGTTTTTTCTCTTGAGCAGAGGCAGTGGATGTCTTCATACTGAACATAGGTTCCAGGCGAGTGGAACCTCGATAAATCCATTCACAGCGTTTGTCATCCTAAAGGAAGAGGAGGCTAATGTTTTTTTCTCAACAACCAAAGAAATAATCAAAAGCAAGGTACCACCATATACAGTAACTCTGCTACTACCTGCATCAGTTTTTGGTTTTTTTTTTGTTTTTTTAGACTCAAGGAAAGCAAGTTAATTCATGACTTTAACTGAAGTGGTAACATCAAGAAAATGCATTTGCTTGAAGTTATCCCTCCCAATAAAAGTACCAATATGCTTTTGATGCGGTTGGCATGGTCAATAATAGGCCCCAAAACTGATGAGTTTTGTCAGCCTTCTGGCATCCAAATGCTATGTGCCCTTGCCCTTGGACTTATATACTGGGGGGAAGAATCTTATTAAAGTGATTACGTTACACTTTCAGTAAAAGACAATCTCACAAAGTGGGCAATTTAGAAGCATGTATGGTCTCCAAGACTAGAGTTGGCTGATCCTGTCCTGTAAGATATCTAATTAGCATCAAAAAGTATCATGTCTCTTTACAGACAAGATTCATTGATTAACAGATTAACAGGACTGGTGGAGTGGAGAATTAATACAAAACTTACAAGTTACAGAACCAAAAGCAAAATATATGTTGCTTACCAGAAATAAGATTTTCACCAGACTTCCATCTACTTCTTCTACTTTAGATTTCCACCATGTCCCTTCCCATTCTGTCTTAATAAGCTGCCCACTCTTAAGAAGAACCATGGGCCTGTTGGGATAAGCAGTGACATACTCCTCAATGAAGTCACGACAGGAAATATCCTCAATGTCTTCCCAAGTCTTGATCACTGGAGGAAAAAATGTACAAGGCTGTATAAACATTATGATGTCATTAATTTTTTCCGTCCAATATAGTTAATTAAATAATTGCAAATGATCTGTGTATTTGTCACAAGACATATAACCTCTCTAACACAAAAGAAACCATTCCATTAGCTGCATGTGAAGAAATACAATGTAATGTACAAACTGCTTCTTAAAAGCAATTACCTAACATCAACATTTGAAACAAATGGCCAGTAAATCTAAAATACAAGCTCTTACAATAAGATGATAGTAATGTCAAGAAATGTAAATGCTGCATATGTCCTTATATACTATAGTTAATATGCAGTTCCAAAAATAAAAAAATTCTAAAAGGATTTGTAAAAATATGACATTCTGTTTCAAAAACAGAGATTGTTTAGATTGTAAGCTCTACGGGGCAGGAACCTCTAACCTCTTGTGTCAACCACAACCTGGCACTTAAAGTGTTGTATCCTGGTGATATTTTACTTGTATTGTATAATGCACTTTTCCCATGTCTGTATTATATTTGTACAGTGCTGCATAAACTTGTGGCGCTTTATAAATAAAATTATACATACAAAAATGCAATTTCTTTCACTTTGGAAAACACTTGAGTGGTAAGAGACTCCAATACAATGTGGTACCCTAGAAGGACTCTCGAGTAGAAAAAGTGCTGTGGTGACAGGAGTTAAGGTAGCTGAAGTAATGTGACTGCAATGAGTGCCACCAAGGGCTTACTGCAAGAAGACCCCCTGATTCACACTGGATCAGGTCAGGCATATAAAAGGCTAAGAAAAGCAAGTGTCTGTCGAAGGTAACCTTTGAAGTTGTGACCCTGTATGACAAATGCAGATTTTGCATTAAAACAAATCATACTCTTGATATTTTCCTTTTAGAGATCCTTTTCCACCTAGTATAGGATAGCTCTATAATTTGATCATGCCACCAATCTTAAAGTTTTACATGCAATGTCACCAAGCTCTTTAATTACAAAACTCAAATTGACAAGATAATTTCCTGCTGTAAGCTTCTAGTCTATCTATGGACATCTAGTCAGACTGCAGTTACAAATGTAAGTGTTCCCCATGTGACTACAGAATAAGCAAAGTGCATTGTTGTCTTGGGCCTGGGCAACATTAGTTAAGAGTCTGGCCACCCTTTCTTTTTATTAATTAATATATGGCTTTAAATTGCTGAAGATTAAGACTAGGACACTCTAAGGGTGCATAAGTAGCAAAGAGTCAATAGAATACATGATTAAATAATATGAAATTTGCTTTGACCCATGGATAAGTCGAGAGTAAAACTTGGGGTTTTTGTTAGCATAACATATGAAAGAACTGTTAAAAAAATACAAGATAACAGTAAGATTTTATTTATTTCTGTCAGCTACAGTTTAGTGTGTGTTGTCCTTTAAGGGGCCAGCAGATTGCATGTGCTTTCTGTTTGCTCCGGTCTGACCCCAGTCTCTTTGCTGGTGTGAGAGTCTGCAATGGGATGGGTGGATGCTGTTAACAGGCGTGTGTGTGCGTGCGTGTGCGTGCCTCCTGCTGTGCTGTTTGTGTCATGGCTCCAAGCAGCTCTCTCTAGCCGGCTCTGTTGATCTTTTTTTTTTTTCGCTTTCAAAACTAACCTGACTCACGTATAAGTCGACTGTACTCTTTTAAATGACTTTTTTTACTAAAATTTCTAGACTTCTACATGGAGTATATACGGTAATTGGCAGAGGACTGCATAGAATGATATACATCAGGCATTGGTTAATTGCTGAAGGTTACATAACTTACAAGGTCGGCAGACAGGGTACAGTTCTGTGTGGGTAACATATGATGCGTAGCCATCATCGAAAAAAATTAGGAATCTACAAGAAAAATATTCCAAATCTGTTGATCTTGAAACAATGAGAAAAAAGACATTCAGACTTGTCAACCAGAGTAAAACGTCACAGCAATAATTACTGTGACATTAAAATTAATTTAGACAAGACCAGGGCTTCTGTAACTTAATCAGAGACCTTATGGAATAAAGATGAGGTCATGATTCAACTTTTCCTTTTATTGCTTTCACTGGACCTTTCGGCCATGGGGGTTATTGAGAGTATGGTTTATCTCCAGCAGTTACAGCGTTCATTGCTTCAATTCTATTAACAACCTGCATTTATCCAAATTCAAAAATGCTTGTTTTGGCTCATGATGTCACTGCAGGGCCATTTCAGGCTCAGAAATTAACTATTTCTCCTTGTCTTTTGCCTTATCTTTACAGGGTCAAATCAAAACTACACCCAGTTTCGAATGTGGTCTGGGTGATCAGGGCTGCCCCATTCGCAATCCATGTGAGGAAAATAATTTAATTGTATATTGTCCAGAGAAGCCCATTTTCATGTTGCAAAGAATCACTGAAACATAAAATTACCTCATTTTATTTTTGTTGCTTGGAGGTTCGGCCACAATTCCAGCATATAGCCACACCTGGCTTCCATCTTTATACTTGGCTACCACTCTGCTGCCTACGTATAGCTTTTCTGGGGGGAGGTGGTAGTCATAAGCAATATGATTTCCAGACAATAGGCTTTTTCCTTTGTTGTCAAACTTGACTTTGTATTTTTTACCAGGCCCTAGAAAACATATATGAAAAGAATTACTCAAGACTACAAAACAAAACACAAATGAAGGCTCTCTTACATTTTGCAACAAAAATCCAATAGAGAATAGAACGCACTGATTTTAATCAAAGAACCATCTGATTGGATCACAGGTTGATCACATTGAGGTTAATCTAAACCAACCAAACTGGACATCATTGACTATCACCTACTGATAAACAAAATGAAAGGCAACCTAACTTGCAGAACTCACCTACACACTGGATAGAAATCAGGGTCCCTTTATGCCAAGTTTTAGTTCTCTTTTTACCCAGAATACGCATTCCAACAACAAGGTCTCCATCTTTGCTCATGTTATTTGTTATGCTTGCTTGATTGGACCCTCCCACAGAACTTGTCGGAGACGATGGATGGGATGAAATACGGGTCTGGGGTCCATCTATACAGTAAGTTTAAAAAACAAGAACAATTTATCAATTTAGACTTCCTATATTTGTCAATCATCCCAAAAGTGCAGAGCACTTTTGTGAAAAAAAATCTTGACATTTTACGATTTAAGCCATAAACATTTAAATGTGTCAATATTTTGTCTTTTTTATTCTGTATAACTTACATCAGTGATGCCCAACCTTTTTCGGATTGAGGACCAAATAAATCTGCGACACGTCCATTCAAAGTCGCGACTTGTGAAGTGGCGACCAAGACAACTTTAAAAGTTACAACTGCGACAAATTTCCATAGTAAAGTCACTACTGCGATAATATTCTCATTGTAAACATGCGACTGCGACAGTAACAGTCTATTGCAATTGTATTTAGCTTGCGAATTCACACTTATACGCAACAATTCAAACTTTGGAATTCGGGTCGGATATGGCCTGCGAGCCATAGGTTGAGCATCACTGTCTTACATCATTATTGCATACTACTGCTAACTGTGCAGAAGCTTTAAGCCAGTGAAGGGTTTTTATAACATTTTAAGATTGTTGCATTGCTTGTCAAAGACATTTAACTAAAATAATCAATGGCATGGCAAATAGTCTAGTAACAATTAAAAATACAAGATAATTTGTATACGCTTGCAAAATACTTTAAATAAAGTTATAAATTAAAATGTACATACAATCCTCTAGATCAGTGGTGGCAAACCTATGGCATGTGTGCCAGAGAGAGCACGCGCTCTGTCACCACCACTGCTGTCCTCCATCCCTCTAATGAGCGAGCGCTCCACCAGCACAGGCTGCAGACCCAACCTGACAGTTTTCAGGTTGGATCTGCAGCCTACAATTAAGGAGTGCTTGCTGGTAGGGGGAAGAGCTCTGTCAGGAATATCCTGACAAAGGAGCCAGCTTGGAGCTCCACCCACTTATCGAATTTCAGGTGCAAATGGGTTTCAACGTCATCCCGTTCATTGCATGGCCAATGAGAAAGCTCTCCGCAATGAGTGCGATGATGTCAAAACCTATTTCCATATGTGGGTAGAGCTTCGCACTGGCTCCTGTGTCAGTTTTTAATATCTTTTTTTTTTAACTTTAGTTCTTTTATTTTGCTATGGGGACCATACTGGTGACAACAAAATCAAAATGGAAAAACTGGCTGTAGACCAAATTCAAACTAGGGTACACTAGAGCATTTCAAAAGATAACAGACTCTAGAGTAGCCATATGGACCCTACTAAGTTTCCTGCCTTAGGGCTCTTTTTTGCCTAATTAATCCTTACTCTGGAGAGGTCTTTTCTTTCAATGTATAAAACCTTAACCAAAGATGGAAACCAGAGCTAAAAATCATAAAATGGAAGACTTAGTCAGTGACTTCAATGATTTTGCTTGCTGCTTAGTTTTTAAGTTTGGGCATCTCTACCATGTGTATTACCTACATATAGGCCTCATTCTCATTACAGCATTGGCCAGAGTTGGATTCACTATAGCTATTATTAGATCCCCTCACTCACGGGTCAGTTTGTCTCTGGGGACCTCTATAGGATTTAGGGGTCTCGAACGAGCTAAATGGCAGCATAGCATACAAAAGAGCAACCCCCTAAATTTGCAAATAAGAAAGCAAAAATGATGTTTAGAAATTACGCTGCCGTAATAGTAACAATAGCTGTTTGCTTTCCTTTTCACCCAATTTGTTATATATATATATATATATATATATATATATATATATATATATATCCCTTTATATATTTACTATTTTCTCATTTAATTATAAAAGAAGTCTCCAACTAAAACCTAACTATGAAAACTTGTTTAGAATTTTTTTTTCCTCTTCCCAATGTATACCGTATAAGTCGAGAAATTTAGGTAAAAAAAAGCATTTAAAATCCTATTCTCGACTTATACGCGCGTATAACCTATATACTTACCTACTGGAGCTTCCTCTCGCGACTGTCTCCCACATGCTATGAATATTTATGAGCCGGCAGATGTCATTCCGTTGCGTGACA
>WMED01026118.1:0-10882 GCA_019650415.1 Pipa parva
ATTTACGATTTACACAACGTGCCAACTTTTCTGATTTTGGGGTTTGTATAATCAATAAATCTCTAAATAAATATAAAGTCACATTGGTATTAAGAGCCAGAGGAGGTCGAGATTATTAGAAACCGGTTTAGCAGCTCAAAGTAATTCCACAACAAGTGTGGTATAGCAGGACTCAGCAAGATTTTACCGGCCTCAGTGCTTTTATTATTTTTTGCTATGGAAATGAGTCCTCATTATTACTGACTGTCAGTAAATTCACAGAGGGTTGGCAATTCTGAATAGGAGTCATATTATCCCCTGCCTGGTGTTAAGAAAGGCAGTTTATAACAGTGTGACACCATCTTCCTCAGTAGCTCAAATAAACTACAATTGGTCTGTGAAACAAATATAAGGAGTAAGTTGAAATGCCTTCCCTGCCTTTATTTGTTGATCACTTTACAGACAGTAGATGGCGCTGTTTTATCTACATTGGCAGCATAACGCTTTTTTTTTTTTTGCTATTAGCATTGTGGGGGATCAGTTTGTTTTCCACCACTACTAGTTTACAGAAGGTAAGAGAATCTGACTAGAAGAGCGGTATTGTCTGCTATTGTACGAAAAGGAGTGCACATCCAATTAATATGCTGTAGTACCATGGTGATAACGTCTCTGGATACTCGGTAGTATCAATTGCATAAAATTCAAAAGATAAAATAGAGAGATGCACACACTGAAGCAGTGGTATATAACCACACTTTATTTCACCACTGTGTAAATATCAAGAGAACAATAACAACGTTTCGGGGAGCAGCAGCCTCCCTTCGTCAGGTTGGTCAGTATTGTCTGCTAACCAGTGATATGTACTGGATTTTATGTGTCTCCTTATAATGGAAGAGCTCCAGTCGAATTTCTCTAGGAAATCATTGTTTAATAGGTTTTTTTTTTTGCATTCACTGGTGTTTTGCTAACATTTTGACATTCAAAGTGCCATGTGTGCCTCTTGTGCCTTAGTATTATTAAATTGTACATGATTATTGCATGTAGACATCTTGTAACCTATAAACTGTACTTGGGGCACTATATAGGTTGTGCTGCCCTTGGAGGAGCTCTAGGATATAGGATGTACTGCTGCATTGTTTAGAACACAGCGGGGGAACTGCTGCACTGTATGGGGCATTATGGGAAGAACTGCTGGTAGGGGTTACAACCTGGCATCTTCACCTTGGTTGCCACTGAACCTTGTTCCAGCAGCGGCTAGACTGACAGTTTCATTGGAGAGCTGTGGGAGGACCCATTTTTATGCTGTGTGTGTGTGTGGAGGGGGGGGGGGGGGACCCAGTATTTCTGTTTCCGTCCCTGAAACTGCACATTTAGTAAAGGCTGTCATCTTCTGTGATGCAGCGAATTCTCAGCTAGTTCATGACAAAGTGACAACCACATATTTATGCAGTATGTCTACTCTTTTTCCCCACAAATTTGTAGGCAAATGTAAGTTATCCATGATGTGTCAAAGTGACAACTCACCAAGATGTACTAGTATGAGTACATGGATTTGTCTTCCCCAAATGAAACTGCTTAGGCATTATTTTCTGTTTGAAATGAATGTAAAGACAATTGTTGAAATGAAACTTCTATTTAGATGTCACACTATTGCCACCCAAACCCCAATAAAATGGTAACATTGTCCTTTCTGATCATAATTCATGCACAGGGGCGTAACTATAGATTCTTCCTATATCTCTTCATTCATCCCCAAATATTCCTGTGCAGCCCTACTCCTGCCTTGAGTATAACACTCCTGCTCTTTTTAACTGCCTCGGGAAAACCCCGTGGCTCTAATCACATCCTCTGTGTGCTTTGAATTCTCAGTGAACATTCACTACTTTAATGACCACTATCCATTGCTTTTTTGAAGCAAAAATCAAAATGAAAAATGTTCAAAATAAAGTTATTTTGAGATGAAAAAAATTAAAAAGTTTCCTGCCTAGCGCTGGGTAATATTATTACAAAGCTGAAATGCTAATGACACATCTCTATTAATGCTATGAAAATATTTTCTATGTAATTTTATCCATGCCTTGCACTACAAATATGTAGGAAAAAGAAGTAGATAATAAATGGAGATGTTTCATAATTACTTTAAAGAAGCAACTACAGCTCCTGTAAATGAGAAAATATGCACAAATAATATGAATATTTAATGTCGAGTAAAGGATGTTTTTGGTTTTGCGTGAGGGTTTTTTTTCTGTAGAATTGAAAGGAATCATAGCAATGAATTTTTTATGATCTAAAGGGATTTTCTAAACTGAGACGAGTTTGATTTTTTATGATATATTTTCTATTTGGATTATTGTATAAACATTGTAGATATGTCATGTTCTCTCCATATATAAAACTACACCCTCACAGCACTTATCACTAGGTAAATATACTGAAGAACATGGCCTATAAATAAGGATTATTTTACCTTTCAGTAACAGGGAAGTCAAAATAACACAGTGACAGATGGCACATCTTCACGTAATTACTAATACATTGAGGCACCTTCTATCCGTAGAGAGTTGGATTACTTATAGGTGGTGCATCACCTATCAGAGATTGACTACAGAAATAAAATACCTTGGTGCATTTTGCATTACAAATAAGATAATACTGATCATGCATATCCAGATTCTAGGGATATCAAGAAGATGGTAAATAGCATTCCCCTCTTCATGTAAGATGATAAAGTCTTGTGATGAATTAGGGCAGGTGTGATCAAGTGTCTCATTGCCAGAGTGTAGTACAGAAGGTGTGATGGTGTCAGAGCGAGAACATGTAGTTGGGTGGGAATACAGGAAAAAGAAAAAAATGACACTGCCAGGAGGAGGAAGAGGAGAAGAGATGGGATTAGAGTGTGAGTTCCTGAGCCAGGGAGCAAGAAAGGAAGAAATGTGGAGGTGCCATGCATGTGTGAGACTTTATAGTGGCAATTTTTATTCCATTTATGCTGTGCAGGAGGGACATGAAACAGTTGATGTGGAACTACATTTCCCAGTATCCTCAGTCAACTAGCCAAGAATGCTGGGGACTCCAGTTCAATAATAGATTAAAAGCCAAAATGCTACCATTTCTACTTTTAATGCCACAAAAGAACCATGTAACAAGTTGATTCCAAAATTTCTTTATTTATTGATAGCATTGAGTTTTCATTCTGCCTGCTGCCCCAATCCATAAGACACTGAAAGAAGATTTACACATTTTTGTGGATTTAAAAAAAAAAGTCACAACAGCGGTCAATGCCGTATCAATATAAAAAATAAAATAAATACATTTGTTAGTTTAATTAGGCCACTCTTAGATAAATTGCTGGTCATGGGACCCACTGTTGGGTTCTAGACAACTGAGTGTATGTTCTTTGCAGGACGAATGCCTTGAGGTCCGCTAGCAGATGATGATAATGAAGCTTGTCCATCGTTGGGGAGAAGCTAAGGAGTTGATTGTGTTCCACTAAACCAGGTTCCACTTGTATCAATTTAACTAAGAAAAGCCCGAAATCCAAAATTGCTTTTTTTTAAATGAAAGTTCGTAGACTTATAGGTTAAAAAGTTTAAGCTTTCACCAAAGCGTGGAATTCTGAAAAGGAAGCAAAAGGTATAAAAATGAGAAAACAGGTCTATTTTGGAGAGTGAAAGATAATGCTACAATGAATAAACTTTAAGAATGAGCCAGCATTTACTGATCAACCAGTGTTGATACTTTCTTTGAGTTTTAGCCTAGAAAGTGGTTTTCTTTGGAAGACCTGTAAATACATGTTTAGATTTTCTGGCTGGCAAAAATTAAATTTAAAACTGAGAAATTTTTTTTTTTTTTTTTAAAAAGACAGTAATGTCAAAAATGGAAAAAAAAACATATGCCTTTGTATCTATTGTATGTTAATTTTTCTTATAGTTCTGAATGGTATTTTCTTTTAAAAATACATTGATTTTGAATTTTTTGGCTTTCTGTGGTACTTTATGAATATTATGGCCTGGGAAGGGGTCTGTTCAATCAACATGTAAAGAGATGGTTGGAATGAGCAAAGGGAAAAACAAATATAAAGCAATAAAGATGAGGAACTCATTTTCAAAGAAAACACAAGTACTATGTTGGAGTAAGTCTCTTACCAATCTAAATAGGAGTGGCACTAGGTCTGCTATGAGCTATGTATTTTGACATTTTAGATGAATATTAAAACTATTTACCATCAACTCCAATTTTGCCATCACCATCAGAGTCTCCAGCTGCCAAAAAGGCCTTAGTTTCAGCATCAGTTAAAGCCCGGGCACCTGAGTTGAAATTCTGAAGGAAGAGCCTTGAGGAATGAGAACACAAATTAGCAACATACCTGCTTTGATATTTATCTAAACATCAAAGTTCATCGTAACTGAAATGTAAAAGCACAATGACCTAAAACACTGTAAGTAGGTTCTGCATTTTTTTTACTTTATATTAGGTGCATTTTCACCAACAGAAAAGAACATAAGAGACCTAGAGACGAAAAGAAAATTGATTTAAGATTGAAAGGTCCAATATGAGCACTAGATGGCATTGCTAAACATTGGCTTATCTCCTAGATTCAAGTCATTTTGGTCTGTGAACTAAAATATTTTGAATTGTCCAGTTTACCCACCATTATTCATGATTTCCCCAATTTGGCTTCCAACATTCATCGTGAGAAACTGGGAAACTCAAATTTCAGTTTGGTAATGAACAATAAGGGTGAAATTTAATAAAATCGGTAAGACCGCTCTTGGTCTTTCAGAGTTTATCGTGCGAGATCTCGCATTGTTCTCTCGAGATTATTGCGCAAGTTTTTTTCGATCTCGATTTTTCAATAGAAAGGTAGCCATTAGTAGTATGGCTACCTTTCTATCACAAAATATAAAAAATTTGAGACTAAATAAAATTCACGCGATAATCTCATGAGAACAATGTGAGATCTCGCGCGATAAACTCTGAAAGACCGAGAGCGGTCTTACCGACTTTATTAAATTTCACTAAGTGTGTTTAAAGAAATAGAACAGGATCAATGTATATATTTGAAAATATGTGCTTTAGAAGGGGTTTAAACCTGTGTATAATGTATCAGTAGCAACTCTATTATTATTATATTACTATTATTTATATATATAAATAAATATATATATATGTAAAATAAATTTATATGTATATTTATTTATCTATCTATCAAATAAAATTAAAACAAAGATTAATATTTACTTAAGTTCATCCTCCTCAATGAAACCGCTCTTGTCCTGATCCAGGATTGCAAAGACTTTCTTCACGTCATCTGCAGATTTGCTGCTCAGGCCAACCTTGGCAAAGAAAGTCTTGAAGTTGAAGGAGTCAGCAGCTGAATTATAGAAGACAAGAGGAATACATCATAATCAGTGTGAGAGAGGAATGCAACCTAAGATTCAGTTACAAAAATGTTTTAGCTCACTCTGAGAACAGGCTGAACTAGACACTTTACTGTAAATCTATCATACTAGCTCAAATATCAGCCACTCAGTAACCATGCAACTTCCACTATGTTGGGTGATAAAAATACTCAACCACTGTCAGGCAACTTCTTAACTAAGGCCAAATATCTATAATAGGCTTCGATTTACTAAATGTGAAAAAAAAAATATCACAATTTTAAAGACAAATTGTCCTGTGACAATATATTTCAGGAGGGAACTTCTCCGAGTCAAATTATTAAATATTTTATTCATTTACTAATGAACTATATGTCCAATAATGCACATATAATTTAGCATAGTAGATTTTTTTTTAAACAAGGGTGATTCTCTGTACATGGAAATTAGACGTTGCTTTAACTGAATTAAGATTTAACCACTATGTTTTTCTAGTCTCCATCATTCCCCATCATCAAGTCAAGAGCAAGATTAAAATAAAATAAATCTAGTTGATAAAAAAATTGTCAGGGTAAGACAGGAGCACATGTATGTACTTCCATAAAAAACACTAAGTAAATTCCCTCTATAAAAATGAAAATAAAGGGGAAAGAAGAAAAAGGAAATATTGTTCTATATCTTATTATAAGATACCTTGGCAACCCTGCAGGGCAGCACTGATGTCAGCTTCACTCAGGATACCACCGAATGCCATGGTAAAATCTAGGGAGAAATATAATAAAATATTATTATTTTTTTTACGTTCATTTTATTTTTCTTAAGTATTCTAATTACATTTTTAAGTCTGAAACGGCATATTCATTCTTTTTTTTTTTATGTCACAATTGAAATGAAAACGTTTTGGATATTTATATTTATTTTCTTAGCAGGTTAATAATTTACCCTTTAACAAATTGATGTGCTCGAGGGATTAAACAAATAAAATAATTTACTCCAGAGACATTTTATTCATACTATCCACAGTAAATCCTAGTTGATACATCTCTGCTTAGGAAAGTTCAGTGCAAATTTGAACTTGTGTTGTAACCCATGGGCAATGAATGATTAGATTTCATTAGTCAGCTGCAATTAGCAAATCTGATAATAGTGCCTGATTGTGTATCCCATAGCAACCAGTTATAAAATTGATAAAATGTATTTATTGACTGAAGTTTGCACCAACATTAGTTGAATTTTCTCCTAAATTTTCTCTGCAAGAAATGTATTGACCATTCTGGTCTTTGGAAACAAATATATGTATATTTGAGAAATGAAAACATTCCTTAAATACATTAGGATTATTAAAGGACTACATTTATTTTGCAAGCATTATACCTTTAAATAAATGATCACAAAATATTAGTACAATCCCATCTCCTTATTGTATTGCTACATTTTTACCTCATTACTAAATCTTAATTCATTTCACATGAATCCAGCAGATTCAGATTTTTTGTTGTTAAAATGGCAGCTGAATGACACATTTATGGAATTAGCAAAAAATACAGTCCATGCATTCCTTTCCCTGCATGCATTTCATTTTATTAAAGGGGGTGATAACATTTCAATGTTGATAAGCAATTTGTTTCTAGCATACATGTAAAATCAAATTGCTTCAGATGCAGAAAATTATGATTATTACATGCCTGCATATCATCTGTCCGTGTTACTAAATGGCATACAGATATAGTATATAATACATTAAAAAGAAACCCATGTTATTTGTTTTTTTAATGGAAGGCCATCTGAGTTTTTGATATGCGATGTCCTTATTGGATGCTGAATACTTGGTGCCTGGGTTGTTCTGAAGGATGGCACAAATATTTTTCCAAAGATTATTTTCTTAATCCATATTATAGTCCGTATTCTCCCTTGGTTCTGGATTTCAGGTTGTTCCATTGTGTATAATACGTGAGGCTTTTTTTTTTTTCTTAAAGACTATTTTTTCCCAATTCCAAGCAGTGGAAAATATAATGAGTAGAATTTCCATAACAGTTATAGAAACTCACCTTATGTTCTCTTCAGCAGAACGGATGTGATAGTTCAAATGGAGACCCAACGGTATGTGTCTTACTAGTTGATGGGCTCCTACTTATATATCTAGCAAATACCTCCCCTACCCATATACAGAAATCAAGAGACCTTGTTCGCAGATCAATTCCTCACAGGGTTAGCTAGAAAAGTTGCAAGCTAATGACAGAGATATTTATATCACCAAAGGAATGCAAATGGTAGTTTCATACACAATCCTATACCATAGCCTTTTAAACTAAACCACATATGTTGCAAGGGCCAAGTATTAATTTGGCTAAATGCACTTTAAGCAGAAAATATGACCTAGAAATCATCCACATTCTTGTTTACTATTTTTGATAGACTTTCAACAGATTTACAGAAAGTGTTTATTATTAGTATTAACATGGCATTGAGTTAGTATTGTTATTAGTAATCATTTTCAATAGCAACATGGTGTAATCATTCACAACGTGAAAGTGAGAATTCGACTGTCCAAGTGAATACTTGTCACACTTGTCACTATGCTCCGATAGTCGTAAATTTCTGCTCCTTATTCACTAACAAATGGAGTCCGTATAGCAAAGAAAAAAACAGCATCAGACACAACTTATTGCACAGTGTGGCATAGTCAGTCAGACAGTAGGAGTCCTGCCTTTAACCTTCTAATTCGCCACTGGTCCAAGTAAACCTGGCGAATAGTCTATTTAGTAGCAGATTCACCACATCGCAGAGCTTGCCCGAATTCCTGAATATTGGGAAGTGGTGAATAAATGCGATTGGATTCTTATGCAACTGTTTGGACTTTCATGAATAAGCCCCTCTGACTGATTTATGTTATAGGACGTATTTATAAAGCTTGGAAGTGGGTGAAAACTGGATTCTCGTGGATGAAAACAGCAAAAAACTAAAATTTTCACCAACTAAAATGGCAAAACAAAAAAATATTGTAGAATGATTTTTTTTTTTTTTTTTACTAGCGCTAACAGTTAAAGCTAAGGATTTAACCAAAGAAAGCAGTGAACCAATAGAAACTAAAACAAATCTGCAAAAGCAAAATGTTTTCTTGTGGAAACTGGTAAAATTGGTTATGCCACACCATTTAGGGGCTAATTCACCATTGTGCGTAGTGAGCTGCGAAGCCTTCGGCTCACTTCGCACATGGTGTTATGCATCCACTGATGTCCTGCATGCGGACATCAGCGAGCGCATCAAAGGAATTTCAGTCTCGGCGAGGAGACTCGAGTGTTCTCGCCGAGACTGGAATCCCTTTAATGCGCTCGCCGATGTCCGCGTGCAGGACATCAGCGGGCGCATAACACCATGTGCGAAGTGAGCCGAAGGCTTCGCAGCTCACTATGCACAATGGTGAATTAGGCCCTAGTGATGATGCCATTGTGAGTGTTGGATTGAATGATTGCAATATTGCCCTACCTTCACTTACTCATTTGTGTATTTTCCTTGTGCCCAAGGGAAAAAGAAAAAGCATCTTTTATCTTCACATCCTCAATCACCATGAATGGTCTGAGCTGTTTCTTGCCACAATGCGTAGTACAGGCAAGTTGGCAAATGCAAGCATTTTCTGTTCTGTCTTGTTTTCTATTAGGGAGTCTATGGGGGGAATTCACGATTGTGCGAAGTGAGCTCCAAATCCTTCGGCTCACTTCACACAGGCTGATATGCGCTCGCTGATGTCCTGCACGCGGACATCAGCGAGCGCATTAAAGGGATTCCAGTCTCAGCGAGGCAACTCTTTTGGTCTTGCCAAGACGGGAATCCCTTTAATGTGCTTGCTGATACCCGCGTGCAGGACGTCAGTGAGCGCATATCAGCCTGTGTGAAGTGAGCCAAAGGCTTCAGAGCTCACTTTGCACAATCGTGAATTCCCCTATAAGTTGCTCCCTTTTTAAAAGTCCAACTTTTTGCAGTTGAAATCACTTTTTTTTTTAAATCCCCAGTTTTTTAATGAAATGGTCTCGATCATTCCTGCTCATTGGAGCTGCTCCTCCTGGCAATAGGAATATTCGGGTATTCAGCAAACTCTGCGATGTAGTCAATTAGAGATTAATTCAACAGCTTAGGACAATTATGGACATACAGAGCACTTCAAACCACTTTACGTGTGCGTGCATGGGTAATTTTACTATTGTGTCACATTCACTAATTTTACTTCTCCAGATTAAAATGGCCAAACAGGGGACTGATGGCAGGGCTCCTGTCGTCTAACTGACTAAGCCACACCACGCAAAAGATGACTAATGGCACGTTTGCATCTTCACTATGGGAATTCTCTGTTTAGTGAATAAGGAGTAGTAGTAGGCGTAGAAACCCAAAGTGATGAGAATTCACTTGGGCAGTCAAATTTTCACTTTAATTAAAAAAAAAGTTTTGTGTAAAATTATAATAGGAAGCAAACCTGGCTCAACTTGCCCTTGAGTCATGTGACCCTGCTACCAGTAAATTGCTGGGAAATCTGCAGTTTATGTTGGGGAAGACAAGGGGGTGGGCTAGAAATATTTTAGAAAATCAACACTGACACAGGGTAATTCCATTAGTAGTCCTTTATATTTTGTCATGACTGACTTTTTATCATTTATTTAGCAGGTTACAACCATGTCCATGACATAATCATGGTAAGTAAAATCTATTTATCCAGATAGCAAGTACAAAATGTGTTGTTATTTTCGTCTGTTCTGAAGGGTACACAGAGACGGTACATGACATTTACGAGAAACTGTATACAATTGCTCAACAAATGAAGGGCACCTATAAAAATGGCTTGAAGAGATTCCAAACAGCAGAAGTGCCTGGAGTGAATATATTCTGGTAATAGAGTGCCATGTAAATTTGCTAAATAAAATAAGATACATTTTGTTAAACAGCAAATTGAAAACTTAGGTCATTTTGATTAATAATTCTTCCATGACCCCTACTGCTTATATGAATGAATGTACATTCTTATTCTAAGGGGCTTATTCATAAAAGTGTGAGAATTTCATAGTTGCAGCGTATTTGCATCACTTTGAGCCACTACACTCTGACAGATGTAAATTTGCCTCTTCCTATTCACTAAACAGTGAATTCACTTAGCAAAGAAATGAGCAGTGTTCCATAGTTAGTCACACACTAGTAGGATGCACAGTGATGCAAATATGACCATAAAAGCCTGAGTGAAGTGCAGTGACATCATCCTCACAATGTCCCATTAAGTGTATTAAGTGAATAACACTTCCCTCTCTATATCACCACATCCCTAGTTCATGTTGTCACTTGGTTGCAACCTTTATTGACACTTTTGAATGAACAGTCGCATTGCATAACATAGTGAGTCAGTTCTCCCTACTTTAGTGAAGTATCATGAGATTTTGCCACACTCTGCAATATTCTCCCTTACTGTAGTGAAGTAAGTTCGATGTAATTTTGTCACAGTATGCAATATTCTCCCTTACTGTAGTGAAGTAAGTGCAATG
>WMED01026119.1:0-10882 GCA_019650415.1 Pipa parva
TTTTTATTTACGATTTACACAACGTGCCAACTTTTCTGATTTTGGGGTTTGTATGTCTCTCTGTTTATAATACAGCTAAGCGCTGGTATCTGTTTATCAGACAGCTACATGCGTACAGTGTACAATGTAGGTTCTCTATCATTTCTGAGTAATATACAGTAGATATGTATTTTTTTCTGTGTTCAAAACAAATATTCATAATGCTGTGCTGTAAAAAATCTTGTTCAAATTGCCAGTAATGCTTTATAGATTTGCATTATAAAACATATCCTCTTATGGGTTTTAGTATTCTTGTTGGGGTTTGTGATTTTCTGAAAACCCATTTCAAGGAATGTATCAGTTTTAATTGTGCCATCTGTGTCTGCTTCTCGAATGACCCTGATATACCCCTGTGGCCCGGTAACAGTTTGATTAGATCATATAAACGGATAGGTCAAAGGTTTTTAAGTTCCAAACAGATTATCTGTCACTATGTCAGTTCCTATTCCCTAATGCAGCTGTATGTCTGGCCTTATATTGCAATTACATTGGTACATGAAAAGGGCACAAAGGGCATGTGGTAATGGATTTCTTACACTGGCAAATAGTAATATCATTTGTAAATGACCCTCGAGCTTGTGCCCTTTCTAATATATCTTTTTCTTTGTATGCTTTAAACAGTGAAGGGAACCTTGTAGAGAGGTGGAAGATATAGACACAGTGAGCTAAAATAAGAGGTTACAATTACAGATGGAGTATGTCTAAAAACACATAAAAATAACAGCAGTTAACCTCTTCGGCTGGGAATAAAAAGTGGGTCTGTTAATATTTGTATAAGGATATTTAAAAAAAAAAAATATATATATATATATATATATATACTGTATATATATATATATATATATATATATATATATATATATATATATATATAATTCAGAGCCTCATTTGCTAAAGTGTCAATTCACCTGTCGAATTCACTTTGCTACAATTGAGCTACAAATCGCCAAAGTAGTTGCAAATTCACTTCACAGGATTTACTAAGTGGAGATTACACTTGTCAAACAGGTGGACAGCAGGGAACGTTGTCTGATGTGTAATGTGGCGTAGTCAGCCGGATAGAGGTAGGATAATAAATCATACGGAGTGAGGCAAATTTGACAAGTGAAGGACAGTGATGTCAGTCTCACCATATCCCACTAACTGTATTCTGTGAATATTCTATTTCTATGTCACCTTGTCCCTAGGTCATTTCGTTACTTAGTCACAGTTGCCATTGTCACTTTTGAATGAACTGTTGCCTTACGCAACACTATTCACACTTTAGTCAATGAGGCTCATAGTGTGCATGTGGAGATGAAAAACCAGAAAGAGTTAATGTGCATCTGTCACATATAACTTTACCCTCCCATGAGAGAATGAAGGAGCAGAGCAGATTACTCTGTTCAGTCTAGTCAGAATGATGCCCTGCGTCCAGGTGTGTGTCCAGCCAACTTGAAGTTCTTCAGGAAGTTATTAATTAGGCCTTTCCAATTGTGACCTCTGAAATATGATCTAGAGGAGTCCAATTGAAGAAGCTGCTCAAGGAAAAGTGTGAGGAGTTCTACTTACCGCTCCTCACTCCAGTGCCAGTCCCTCTGTGGCGCTGGGACCCCCGAGGCTTCTCTGCGGCACTCGCATCGGGTGAGCAATGATGGGGAGAGCATGCACTGTGTGAGTGCGTGCTTATGACGCAGGCGCCGCGCTCTTCCTATGTAAAGGAGTCTGTCAGTATGAACAGCACCCGATTATTGGATCTTTTAGCTCCTGGGTGCTTAGTATCTTGACCTTATAATAAAATGTAAATCCTAGTTTGCCCTAGACCCTTCCTGTACTCTGCTTGTCCTGTCCTGGTTTCTGCCTGTGTTCACCTGCCAGTACCTCTGCTTACAGCTACCTCTCATTGTTACCTCTGTGTGCCTACCACTAGTGGACAGCTACCCCAGGGGTCGCAACCTGGATGCTGCTTGCAGCCAAGGCCTAACTAACCTTGTGGGAGCTCTAGGTCAGCGGTTCTCAACCTGTGGGTCCCACAGGGGTTGAGAACCGCTGCAGCACCCGAAAGCTCCCACAGGACCCTTCTTATAAGGGTTCCTGCGGGGTGACGTTGGCCAAAAACATCACCATGTGACGCCCGTACGTGATGACGTTTCGCCCAAACGTCATCACGTGACGCGCGTACGTGATGATGTTTCGCCCAAACGTCATTACGTTACAGGCGTACGTGATAACGTTCCGGCTGAACCTCATCATGCGATGTGCGGTGGTCGCAGTGCTGACAAGGTTGAGAAACGCTGCTCTAGGTGAACACCAGCAGCATCTTAGATTCTGCGCCCTGGTGGTGGCTAGCCTTAAGTCTGCTTTGGTTACCAGCCATACTTGCCATCTCCTTTCCTATTCTCCTTTTAAGGGATCCTGACCTATCGGAACCTGACAAAAAGGAATGGACAGGAAATAGTCTTAGGGCATTGTTAGGACTCTCCAAAAACCAAAAATTGTAATAATGTCAGGGGACAGACTGAGGTGGCAAATAAAAAGAAAAGGATATAGTCTCAGTTCTCAAACTGCATGTGTATGAATCACAGTAACAAAAAAATATGTCTGTATGACTCTTTTAAATTGGTTTATGTTGTGCACGTTATGTCTTATGTTTAGCCCTTGAGGAAATGCCTCAATGCCATCTACTCCTTTCTTTGTGTTATTTTCCTCACTAAATCATGAATCTGAAGACTGTGCATGCTTTGAATTCTGCAGGGGTTTTTCACTTGTGACAGCCAAACCCCCCACTGTGGCCATCATTGTATTCCCCCATAAAGTTGTGCTTTCCTGTTTACAGGTGGAATGAATCAGATGATCATTTCTCTTGTTCCAACTCAAATAACAGATTCCATGAAGACTGTGATATATATAATGCACACAACTCTTTTAAATATAATGCAGTGTATCTGTGTAATGCTGGAAATGCTCAGTGGCTCTAGGCAGCAAAACATTTTCTGTGAGTTTATAAGGAGCTCAACAGAGAAATGAAAAGATATTAAAACCACACCAAACTGTGGACACACATGGGGTAATTCAGGAATGATCGAAGTATCCTTGTGAAGCTTCTCATCACTTCGCCGAGATGGGTACACGCTCACTGGTCTCCTGATTCGAGTCGTTTCGACAAACCAAAATACCTTTATAGCATTTGCTGATGTCTGAGTGCAGGAGACCAGTGAGCTTACCCGTCTTGGTGAAGTGATGAGAAGCTTCGCAAGGGTACTTCAATCGTTCCTGAATTACCCCCACAGTCTGTGGATGTAAAATTTGAGACACATTAATGGGACTCATTTATAAAAGTGCAAATTTGACTGTCGCAGTGTATTCTTGCTACTTCCGTTTGCTATGCTCCGATATACGGTGGACTACATTACCGAAGATGTAAACGCTTTGGATGTGGTTTCTTGTGTAGTGCAACATAGTCAATCGAACAGTCAGTCTTTCCTTCAGTACAGTGCATTGAAATCATCCTTACACTGTCCCACTAACTGGATTAAGTAAATAATACATGCCTTTTAATGTCACTATATCCCTAGTTCATATAGTCACTTTGTCACAGTCTTTATTGTCACTTTTGAATAAACAGTTGCGTTATGCCAAACAGAAACCCTGTCATCAAACCTCTACTTCAATATTTTGATCTGGTAAAGTCAAAAAGATTAATTCAGCACAGTTTACCTTGCTGAATGCACTGCTTCAATGCAGTCTGAAGCTGGATGTGTAAGTGTCTTTTCTGTGAACACAAAGTGTTACAAAGAGCTCTGTGAGTCCAGGAACATCATAAGCTTCCACACTGGATGCAAATTTGCAATTCTAAGTGGCGATTGGATGCGATTACAGCCCTTACGTGACCGGTTGGACTTTGATGTACTTTGCTGAACTTGATGTAGCGAACCTTGACTCGGTGTTTACTGAGGATTGTCAGTACTGTATTAAATAAAGGGTACAAAAGGGCTGTTACACACTGAATGATAAAGAGAAAGATAGCCATAGACAAATAACAGCACACCAACACAGGAAAATATAGATTTCCTAATGTGTGTATCATCGGACATTATCTAAATGGCACAAATTGAAATGGATAGTGTGACAGCTACATGTATAACTAAGACTTCTGAATAGATCCTAGTGTCTCCTGCCAATACAGTGTATGGTAAATGGCTTGAGTAAATGCAGTACATTCATGGATGACTAAAGGGCTTGATGGAGTTGTGGATATCTACTAGATTGTGCAGAGTGTGAAATAGAGCCATTAGCGGATACTCTTGGGCAGTCATCTGTGAGGGAGAGAGAAAAAACAGCACTGGTAGCACAGACAATGACATTTTTTTATTCTTCACTTTTATTTCATTGTGTGTATCACAATTCTTTTTAGACTTGAGTAAACAAAATTAACACAAACAGATCACCTATGTGCATGGAAATTGCTTTTCTGTGGCTTTTGCACACTACAGATTTCTGTGCATCCCCAAATAAATTCACAGCAGTTTGTGTCAATATGACCATTGATATAGTAAAGTCGAAGATGCAATTTCACTATATATATAGTTGTCACATCAGTGAAGGAAAAGTGGCACAAAGTAAATTTCGAATGCAGTCAAGTGAATAGTGGCATAATTGAGAGAATCTGGCAAAAATATGAGTCATGAAGTAAATGGATGTCGTGCTCAAATCTGTTGATATATTATTATGTTATTAAAGGAGGCAAATGCCATTATAACTATGTCTACATCTATTTATGGCTACATACTGACAATATGCATGTATTATCAAAAGACATTTGTAGTGTTTTGGTTGTCGATTTTGTCACAGTTAATAGCATAAATTGCAGCAATTGTTTTTACATTCATTTTAATGGCAGACAATTTCGTACTAGCAGTGAAGCGATATGTTGCCAATATAATATGTGGAAAAATACAAACACAAATTTAATACAGTGGAACCAGCCTACTTGTATCTCTACATCCTGGCATTGGTTGGTGTTACCTGGACACATAATGAATGCTGGCCACCAATTTGTGGTACAGGGATGCGATACGGTGTAGCAATATTCCCCCAGTGTATTTGGTGAACTGAATAAGCAAACTGCATTTTTTTATGGTTAATAAACGTGACAGCTGGACAATTTTCACATTGTAGAAAAAACATTTTTTTGCTTTGGAGAGTTTGGGGGGAAAGTTTGGTCATATCAAAAGCAATAAAACAATGCATTAGACTTTAGTGGTTTGGTCCTTCCTAGGAATACATATACCGTATTTTCCAGACTATAAGGCTCACTTAAAATGCTGAGATTTTCTCAGAAATACTAAGTGCGAATTATAGCCCGGTGCGCCTTATCTGTGGATTTACCTCAGGCATGGGCAGGCATGGCAGGCATTGGGCAGGCATCGGGAGGCATGGCAGGCATGGGCAGGCATGGGCAAGCATTGGGCAGGCATGGGCAAGCATCGGGCAGGCATGGGCAGACTTCGGGCAGGCATGGGCAGACTTCGGGCAGGCATGGGCAAACTTCGGCAGACTTCGGGCAGGCAACACGCGGCAGTTAATAAGTGCAGTGAATATTCATGAACCGGATATCGTCATGTTCTGCGCCTTATAATCTGGTGCGCCTTGTGTACAGACGAAGCCCTGATGGAAGCCCCCTGAAGGTAAGTGCGCCTTATAATCCGGTGCGCCTTATAGCCCGGAAAATATTTGAAGAAGCATCTTTTGGTCACCATTAGATAAAATGTCTACACTGAACTGTAAGTAAAGGTTCCAGTTCCATTTTCTGTGCACAGTTAGAAGAATTGTATTCAAATTTCTAAATAAAAAAGCATTTTAGTCATAAATACAATGTAGGCATTTATGTTGAAACCCCCCCACCCCACCCCCCCTTTTAAATTGGAACTGTTCACAGATAATAAATCAAGCAATATTGAATTTTAAACAGATATTTTGTTTCTCATTTCAGTTTTCAATTTCTCATTTCAATTAGTACATGATTTTACTACTTCAGGCTAACAGTTTTTGCCTGGAGCACATTCCTTCTCATACTGTATATTGCAAATTCACATGTTTCTGCTGGCATTACCAAGAGACATCTACATGCATCAGCTAATTTAAAGCACAACTGCCCAACTGTCCTTCAGACGGTGAATGTTAGAGGGCAGACAGCATGACTGAGTTCACTGCACCAGGAAATTAACTGTTAGGTTGAAAGAACAGTCCCAAAACATTGTATATTTAAAAAGCAAAAGCAATAATTACACTTATTTCTGTAATTATGAAAAAAAACAACTTATACTATATTATATTACTACATATATATTAATGCAAAAGATATCACATACCACCTTTGGCTTTTTATTACCAGGATGCAGTTCAGTGTAGGACCAGTCTGTATTCCAATAACAGTACTGCACTCTCCAAGGGCATAAAGTGCACTTGTCACCTTAAAATTAATACTAATTTAGGTTCTACTAATGAAATAAATGTTTTTGTAAAAATATCTGTATTTAAAAGATGTTCCTTTATACAGAGTTTCTCTCTGTCATCTTCCCTGTCAACCTGACTTTTCTTTCCTGAGTCGGGTTGGGCGGGGCTAAATGGATGATTGACATTATAGCTCCTCCAATCAGATCCCTGCTAGATTGTAATTTAAGGGATCTGATTCGAGGAGCTAAAATGTCAATCATAATTTAGCCCTGCCCAATCCGACTCGGGAAAGAAAAGTCAGGTTGACAGGGAAGATGACAGAGAGAAACACTGTGTAAAGGTATATTTTTTTAATTACATATATATTTACAAAAACATTTATGTCATTAGTAGAACCTAATTTGGTATTAGAGTTTTGAGGTGACAGGTGCACTTTAATTCAAATATAGCTTTTATTGATTCTAATGAAATCTGGGACTAGGTTTTAGTTTATCTCCTGTGACTTTTATACCAGCATTTAGGGGGGTTTTCTCTAAAGTCCGAATTCAACTGTCGAATTCTCAAGCAGTGGATTCCCATAGCAAATTGGTGACTGCGACAATATTTCCATAGTAAAGTCGCAGCTTTGACAATGTGCACTTACTGTATGCTGACTGGAGAAGAAAATGTGAATTCTGGCATAACATTTTGTATCGTTAAGTAAACACCAAATCGATCCTGCTCACTTCAAATGTTTGTTAATAATACAGTATGTTGTACAGTTCATTATGGGTCTTCTATCTTTAGGAAAAAGAACTTACCAACTTTGTGTGGTGTGAGATTGTCACTTCCCAAGAAACAGGTTTCTTTGACATGTACATGATTGGGAGATAGTGAGAAAATAAATTAGACAAATGCCCGGGGCTCTTATCAAATCGCTCAAGGTTGTTTAAATGTATAATTTGGTTAACCCCATTCTGGAAAAGGAAATATCAGCTGGGCTTGAGTCTACCTAAAAGTAATGAGACACCATTTTCTATCATAAAGATATAATTTAGTACATGGCAATAATACATAGCTTGTAAAGGTACTTTTTCCAGTTCAAGTTATTAGTTCTTATAAAAGAATTTTGTAGTTTGCTATCTAAGATTGGGAAATGATATTATATATTGTGTATATATATATACAGTATATATATATATATATATATATATATATATACAGTATATTATATTATATTATAGATTTAACTGGACTTTAGCTCATGTTAGTTTTGATTTTTTTTTGTTGTAAATTCAGTCAACTAAGTCCTGCACACGAGGAAATGTACACTAGTCCGTAGGAGTAGGAGATTTAGGGGGGAATTCAGCATGCAGTGAAGTGAGTTCCGAAGCGTTCGGCTCACTTTGCAAATGGTATTATGCGCATGCTGATGTCCTGCACGCGGACATCAGCATGCGCATTAAAGGGATTCCCGTCTCGGCGAGACCAAAAAAGTTGCCTCGCCGAGACGGGGAATTCCGTTAATGCACATGCTGATATCCGTGTGCAGGACATCAGCGAGAGCATAATACCATTTGCAAAGTGAGCCGAACGCTTCGGAGCTCACTTCGCTGCATGCTGAATTCCCCCCTTAGTGGTTCAATACAAATCTGTTGCTTATCTTGTATGTGTAGTGTAATCCATGTTATGATTTGTACATATTTATGAATATAAAAGCAAATCAATCCAGTGCTGACACTGAGTTATCTTATTTGTGTTTTGCTGTACTTTTCTATTCTGTTGTTTTGTATAGAGGCTAAAAAAAAAAATGTAATGTTGAAAATAAACCTTTATCAATCAGTTGAAAGGGGCACACTTCTCAGTGTTTTCCAGTTATGTTCACCTTCTATTTCATATCGCTATCAATAAACTTTTTTCATGAAAATGTTTTCAACTGTGGCTAAGTGACAGGATCAGCTCTATAGGTAGCAATGGTTAAAGCGCCAAAATTCACTTTGAATAGATTTCAAAATAGGTGAAAATTGCAAAAACTATAAAAAGTGCTATTTCTCCAGTGTTAAACAGTTGAAAAGCTTTTCAACTTTTACAAACAACCCCCTGAGACTTAGGAAGATATTGACTAAAGTGAGAATTCTCATCACTGCGGGTGGCTATGCTACTCCTTATTGACTACTGTATTCCCATAGTAAAAATCAAGACCACGTCAGCAGCAGTCAATTGACTATTAATCAGTGGACACCATATGAAGGACTTCCCAGCACTCCAATGGTTAAAAAATATATTCTTTATTGCCACCACATGGGTAAAATTAAAAACATTAAAAACATGCCGCAATGGCATTGCGGCATGTTTTTAATGTTTTTAATTTTACCCATGTGGTGGCAATAAAGAATATATTTTTTAACCATTGGAGTGCTGGGAAGTCCTTCATATGGTGTTTGCTACAACGGTCCACTGTTTCCCGGGCACCCGTTTGACTACAACAGGGGATTTGAGCGGCGGTACTAGCTGTAAGTAGGCTTACTTACTAGCATTTTTTCTTACTAATCAGTGGATTCCCATAGTAAATCAGTGACCGCATTAGTATTCCCATAGTAAAAATCAAGACAATGGCAGCAGCTATCAATTGTTTAGTGTGCGACTGTTGTTAGCTGGTGAATTCACCTCATCGCAGAGTTTGCTGAATACCCAAATATGGAGAAGTGATGAATTTCCACCTTTATGCGACAATTTGGACTTTAGTCAATAATCCCCTTGGTAGTGAATAAAAATAATGATCCATAAAACGAACTTGTATTGCATCATAGTCTGTTATTCCTAATCAGCTACCTTCCTGAGAGTTGCCCGTCATCTTCTACTCACATACTCATTTTACTTTAATTTATTGTCGGGATTTACATCATAACAATGACATTACATCATAACAATGACACAATGTATATGACTGTAATAGGATTTCCAAAACCAAACCCCACTACAGGTGTCAAGTTAAAAAGATTGACAGCAATCTCCTAGATTCATATTTTTTCCCTTTTAGACTTATCCTACCATACTCTATAAACAATCTGAATAATGTGAATTTTATTTATAGTTTTGCATAAACTGGAAAGCCTAGAAATATTGCATTTTTTATAGTAAATCTTTGTTGCCATTTTTTCTAAATGCTGTTTCAATTAGAAGGGCCATTGCCAACAACAGTATTGACAGCAGAAGCGGAAAATAGGTTTCATAGCAATAACTGCAATATATCACTGCAAAATCCAATCATTGTCAGACTTAGGGCCTCATTATCAAAAGGGTGAATTCACCTGTCAAATTCATCTTGCTACAATTTGGGTTGCACCGCCAAAATAGATACAAATTCACTTCCCACTATTGACTAAGTGGATAATATACTTGTTGAACAAGTGGACGACACCAATCACTGTCGCTTGTATAGTGTGGAGTAGTCAGTTGGATAGAAGTAGGATGTGAAGTCATGCGGAGTGAGGCAAATTTGGATAGTGAAGGGCAGTGACATCAGATCATATCCCACTAACTGTATTCTGTGAATATTATATTTTTATGTCACCTTGTCCCTAGGTCATGTTGTCATTTAGTCGCAATCGCCACTGTCACTTTTGAATAACTAATCTCCTTACACAACACTGGAACCCTGCCATCAACCCCGCCATTCACAAATTTGAAATAAAGTCAAACCAGTGAATTCAAAGCAGTACGCCTAGTCGCATTCACACCTTTGACACACTCCACATGTTAGTCGATAGAAGTACCTGTGCAGGCAAAGAGATGCGAAGAACTCCGTAAGTTTGCAGTTAACAGAGATGCTCGAATTGGTCGTATATTCATCACTTCCCTGAGTTTATTTAATAAGTGAACATGTGGAAGTGGTGAATAGATGTGAGTTTAGACTGCTTGGTGACTATTCAGACTCTTGACAATGAAGACCTTAATATTTGGGGTAAAAATGTGCCCTCCTGCATGCATCACACACATAAAAATGAAAATGTTCTATTTTAAGGATTCAGAGAAACCCAGGGCATTTAATATGAGACCTGGTGCACAAAGTCATCAAACACAATGATATTGAATCCTCTAAAGGCTTTCCAGGCCCTTCAAATACAGGCTCAAATACTGCAGGTTTTGAATAGAAGGAGTTGTCAAAAACTTACCCCAATGAAAACTCTCAAACTGGCTATTATATACGTATATATATATATATATATATATATATATATATATATATATTAATTCAACTAGATTGCGAGGGAGTGAATGGATCCAGTTTAATTTTAAATTGGTAAAGTAGATCTATCACGAGGTGTGTTTTTGGAATGGTTTATGTTTTATCAATATACTTCCAATAAAGGGGGAAATTCACCATTGTCCGAAGTAGTGCGAACAGTTCGGGCGACTGCGCCAGTCG
>WMED01026120.1:0-10882 GCA_019650415.1 Pipa parva
CCACCATAATTTGAAAAAAAATTCTTAATAAATCAGACAATGTGATTTTCTGGATTTGTTGTTTCATTTTGTCTCTCATAGTTGAGGTCTACCTATGATGTAAATTACAAACGCCTCTCATCTTTTTAAGTGGTGGAACTTGCACTATTGGTGACTGACTAAATACTTTTTTCCCCACTGTAGTTGTTGATGTTATTTCCGAGTAATTGTCAATTGAATAAGATATGTAGCCAGGTTACTGGTAATGCTATCAGGCTTCTTGGCTATTTGGGAAGAGGCATTAGGTCCATGTCACATGGCAAATTCTGATTAATGCAATATAATATAAATAACATGGCTGCATACATAACTCATGTTTCTTTTTTTTTAATGTGGGTCATTTGCATTGGTGGGCATAGGGGATCTAGGATAATTAAAGGCAATCTTTGATTGGTTGCTGTGTGTTACTAAAATCGAATTTTCCCATCAGAATTATCGATATTACGGATTTTCCATACAAACAAACAGATTGATCAAATTTTCGATATTGTGATATCATTTTTTTTTTTGTTTAGATATCAAATTTTTGATATTGCGTTAAGCTAATTGTATCTTGTTATAAATTACTATTCGATATTGCGTCGAAATTATTTATATCGTGATATCAAATACAGCGATATTTTTGACTTTACTAAATTTCACCCTCAAGTGTATTCCTTCCATGGTATATATAAAATCCTTTAAGAAACACAATACCTATGGGTAATGGGTTTTGTAAGCACTGGATATTTTGAGTGGCTCTTTCTGGTACTTGAAACAAAAAGGTACTAATACAAGCAGTCATACCAGTTAGGAAATATTATTCTTGCTGGTTTTTCATTTCTATTTGTGCATGATACACAGAAAGTATTGCAACTGCTCCTATACATCAGTAAATGCCCTGTCTATTCACTAATGTATGCACGCCATTTACTGAGCATTTTAAGATCAAACAAGGAAGACCCTTACAGGAGACTGCATTACTTAGGTACAATTGCAGTGCTAGTTGAAAGGATAACATTGGATCAGTTGCTATTCTGGGGCATAAATAGGAGACAAAACTGAATAGAAGAAAAGGAAATGTCCCTTTTTGTATTGAATGCACCCTGATCAAGGTTTGTAATGGAGGTAAATGTACAGGAATGTTGATCGTTGCAAGCTATTACTGTAGTTACAATGCAAAGTGATTTATATGGATAATAGTGTTACACATTCCTGTTGTAATCTTTTCAGAATTCCAGCCCCTATGACTCTGCAGGGGTTTGCTTCCTTGTATCCTTCAGTACTAGTTTTTATAAATACCCTTTCTCCATGCTGCATTGTATATTGCTCTCATTAGGCTCTCTCTATAGATTTATTTATGTATTCTTATGTGTCCCATGACATTACCCAGATTACATGCTAGTATCTGAAAGACTATTATATTTCCTAAGTTTGTTAAGGCCCCAAACATTTATGTGTTTAAAGCCACACACATGGTTTAGAACTGATTAGGGACTGTCTGCTATCCCTGCTACAAAGAACTACATGCATCTTGGGTCTTGATAAACTTCCACTTAGCGAATTGGCATTTGGTTTTCAGTTCCACTAGACTTACAACAGTGTAGCCTTAGAAGATAAGCAACATCTCTTCAGGAGTGGTAGTAACTGCTGGCTCAGCATGCTCCATGGCCCGATTATACTATCAGGGCTGATACGGACTAATCAAAGGGAGAAGGAGGGTGCAGCACAGTGGGCAATAACATACAGATCCTAAGGCGCGGAATCTAAAGCTAACCTGGTATTCACCTAGAGCCCCTGCAAGGAGGTTTGGGCTTAGTGGCATGTTAACCCAGGTCGCGGACCCTAGGGCTGAAACAGGAAGACCACAGTCAGCGAAACAGCAGGTCAGGGCAGGCAGTAAACAAGAATGGTCAGCATCCAAACAAAGGGTCAAGACAGGCAGCAAACAAGAATGGTCAGTGAGCAGGAACAGGTCAAACCAGGAACAAAGAGTAATACAGTAACACCCAAGAGCACCTACAGAAGTCCTATATTCGGGCGCTGGTACTACTGGCAGGCTCCTTTATATAGTAAGGGAGCCTGTCACATGACTGTGACTAGCCGCGTCATAAGCGAGCGACCATGATGTGCGCCATGACATCAGTTCACAAAGGCAGCGCAAGCGCCGAGGAGAAGAGGCGGCGTGCCCAGAGCTGCAAGGAGACCGGCGCAGGAGCGAGTGTGATTGGTAAGTTAAACTCATTACAGGATGGCTTTGGGACAACCCACAGGTTCTACACTGACAGGTAAGCCCAATAAAGAAAATTAGATTTCTGATGTTAAATCCTTTTCGCATAGGCCCATGCTCTCTGTGCATTTAGCCCCACCCTTTTTTCCTGAAATAGAGGCCTTAACAAACCTTACCACTCAGCTTTGGTTGTAATGTAAGTGTTATGTTTGTATGCTGTCTTTTGGTTGTTTGCATGCATGTTGTATCCTATGTTTCCAACCCAGAGGGTATGCTCAACGAGTAGTAAATTGAGGTGTGTATATCCCAGGTGTACTATCCACTTGTAAAGCCAAGGGTCACTTGTCTGTTATAATTCTCCTAGACCTTTCCTCTGCATTTGATACAGTTGATCACTCCCTTCTTATTCCAGTTCTCCATGTGCTTGGTGTCCATAATCAAGCAGCATCTTGACTGGCATCCTACCTTTCTGATCGTTCCTTTTTTGTCTCCCATGCTAATGACACCTCTTCTCCTGTTCCACTTAGGGTGGGGGTGCCCCAAGGTTTAGTCCTTTGCCCTCTCCTGTTCTCCCTATGCACTCTTTCCTTGGGTGATATCATCAGTTCATTTGTTTTTCAGTATCACTTGTATGCGGATGATACCCAAATTTACTTATCCACTCCTGTGCTAACACTTGAAATACAGACTCAAATTTTTAGCTGACTCCTGGCAATCTCCTCTTGGATGGCCAAGCACTGGCTCAAATTAAATCTCGCTAAAACAGAATTGATTATTTTTCCACTCAAACCTGGACCTGCTCCTACCTTTTCCATTCTAGTGGATGGTGCGATCCATCAACCTTGTAACTTATGTATGTTGTCTTGAAGTGACTTTTGACTCTGCTCTTTCCTTCTCTTCACCACCACTGCTAAAACCTATCAATTTTTCCATTGCAACACTGCCAAAATCTGCCCTTTTCTCTCTCACACCACTGCTACACTTTCATATTATACATAAACAAGCAGTGTGGAGTGATGAATTGCATGTTTCATTCCTCAACCACCAGCTTGATAGTGGAGATAGCAGCCAGTGCGTTTATTGTGAAACTAAACATGTTATAAAATAGCATACTAAGGGAATCGGCTAAAGGGCGAGTCAGCAGTATTCCTAAATCAGTAATGACTAGGGGCATCACAGTGTAATCATTATAACCATACCCACACTTCATTCAAGTTGAGTTTGAGCATCTTTTGTGTATAATGATTGGACAAATTGTCATCCAATTGGAGTAACATTCAGTTATTAAGTTGACATAATAGAAGGAGAGAAATGTTTGTAGTATAGATTTTCCTTTCATAAATGGATATTGAAAAATAAAGTGTGGCTGGAATATATAACGGTGGACCTATAAAAGAGAAATACTGGCAATTGGAAAGGAACATGCAATAAGATAAATAAATAAGGACTGCATATGAGGAACAGGAGTTACAAATATCTTATTTTAATGATTTATTCAAGAGTTTTTCTCTCTTTTGACTAAATGTCATTAGTTTAAGGTATTAATAAAAATGATCTTGGAATATCACAGTGAATTGAACAATTGCCTCAATTACAGATTCCATCTCCCTTGAAAACACAACTGGTCACATAAATCCTTACCAGTTCCCGCTTACTTGGAAGTGTTTTAAAATTCAATTTTCACAAAGCATAGCACTTGATTGATTAGATAGAAGGAGAGTAGTCCACACTTATCAGTGTCCAAAACAACCTATGCCTGATTGGTTGCCTGAGACATGCTTCATTTAATTTTGGTTTTGCGCTACTGGAATCCCATTGAATTGTAAACGCTTTGCTGAATCCAGCTTTAGTAGTAGGTGACTACTGGCAATTATCTTGATCTTGTATGTACAAAACCATTCTGCCTGCTGTATGTGTATATATATATACCGTGTATATATATCTATCACTCAAAACAAATGAATTGATATGTAATTAAAGAGCCAACTGAATAACTATATGAACAAGTTTCCGAGCCCTAATGGATTTGTTAGGTTTGTTTCACAATGTCTATTTTTATTTTTAGAATAGTTTAACAGATATTTCCTTGTTTTATTTTGTGCTCCACTCAGTAATTTTATTAAAAAAAAAAAATTTTATTAAATAATATTATTATGTTGTTGATCTTTCGAAAAGGTTTTTGCAAGGTATAGGGAGGGGAGGTGTAAGTGCAACATAAAGACAATGGGCACATGTGTTACTTAATTGTAATAACAGTTATTAGAAATCAAGATATTATTGGCGACCCTTCCAAAGTAGTGAGGCACTTCATTCAAACCAATATATAGTGAAAAACCATTACCTTGACAGTCCACTGAATAAATATACCAAGAAGAAAAATGCCTAATACTACGGTCTTTCTTAAAGTTGTTTGGCAGACCTCCCAAGTTCCTGGCCCCTCCTGTTCCTGATCACAGACCTGCTTAAAGTGCACCTGTCACCTCAAAACTAATACTAATTTAGGTTCTACTAATGAAATAAAACATTTTTTGTAAATATATATGTATTTTAAAAATATACCTTTTATCCAGCTTTTTTCTCTGTCATCTTCCTTGTCAGCCTACCTTTTCTTTCCCAAGTGTCAGGTGGGAGCGGGGCTAAATAATGATTGACATTATAGCCCCAACAATCAGATCACTTAAATCGCAATCTAGCAGAGATCTGATTGGAGGAGCTATAATGTCAATCATCATTTAGCCCTGCCCACCCAACTCCAGAAACTATTCTACTATTTCATTAGTAGAACCTAAATTAGTATTAGAGTTTTGAGGTGACAGGTACACTTTAATAGATAGTAAATAGGATTGCAATGGTGCAGTTCAATATAAAAAAGATCGGCTTTACACTGATCAGGTACCAGCTCTGGAGAAAAGATCACTATCCATAAGTATTTAACCCATAGACTTAGGAGCTTTTAATTCTCCTTTAATAGCTCTGTTATTAGGATCTGATTGCAGTGTAAAATCTGATGAAGGGGTGGGCTTCTGCCTCACCAACGAGTAGTATATGGAGTAATGATCCCCTACTAAAATTGGGTTTGTACCGGGCCCTTGATATAAACTGCAGTGTAGAGGCTACAAATGATTCTTAGTAATTGGGATTAAGTTAACCACCAGTTGAGTCGGTGGATGAGACAGGTTCCTGAAGGCCAGATCAACTGCGGATTGTGTGAGTTATGAGTAGGCAGATTCATCTTAACATTAATTTGATAAATGTACCATGGATATATTTCATAAAAAGTAACCAGCTAGCATGAAAGCTGGGGGGATCCATCAGTTCAGTTAATTATGGATGACAATGATTTTTTGTAACAATTAATTTAATTAGTTGTAGCAATATTTTTTGTTTTCTTGAACCAGTTTTAATTGATTAAATTAAATAAATTCAATTATGATCAATTATGTTATTCTAACATGCATCACATATCTCTTTCTTTCCAGTCTTCAAACCCGCTCCAAGACAACCAGAGCCAAGAGGCGTGCCCAAGAAAAATTATTCTGAGGTAACTTCTAATAATTATTGCTGTCAGGGGAATTGCATATAAAATAGGCTTCTGCGGGAGGAATTCATAAAAATGCAGGATTAATAGGATCCTGTGTAGGGAGCAGGACGGCTGGAAGATAAACAAAATTAAAAAGAAATACTAGCAATTAATTATAAACAACTAGCTTACCCGTCACGCGTTGCTGCAATATGAGAAAAAAGGAAATTCAAGAAAACTCGTTAAAAAAAAAAATCAATTTGCATTGTGTCATTTTTTTTATTAATATTTATTTATTTTCATCAGCAAATCATTTCAAAGTGTAATTTAAATTCTATTTATTTATTTGAGTGTTTGTGGATGTACTATATTTTTGGTTTTTCCGTCTGGTGCGTATACGAATAAATCAGAAGGTTTTCCAACGCGTGACCAGGCTACATACAGTTGTCCATGTGAGAAACATGGATTCTCCAAATCTAGCCCACACACTTGCAGCGATTGTCCTTGTTCTTTGTTGATGGTCATTGCAAAAGCGATTCGCACAGGAAACTGCAAACGTTTGAACTCAAATGGAATATCTGTTGGGATCATTGGAATATGTGGCAACAGTATATCTTCCCCCTTGAATTTCCTATTCATAATTGTAGCTTTGATGACATTGTTTTTCATATTTTCATATTTTTCACCAAAAGTCTTGTAACGTTGCAAAGTTGTGGTGGATTGATGTTTTGAAGAAGAATGATAGGCACGCCAATTTTCAGTGTTAAAATGTGCGGTGGCATACCTGGCAAATCGAGTGAATTCAAGAATTCCGTGGGGTAATTGGCTATTTCGTCTTGATTAATCACAGTATCAGTGGACTTAAACATTGTGGCTTCCCCTGGTATTCCGTTTTGAATACTGAAATTGATGGCATTGACATCGTTGTTCGTAGCTGCTAATATAACACGTTCACGTAGCCACTGATGATTTTTGTAATTCCGTTTGATATTTGGAAAAACTTTTTGTATCAGTTCGTCTTTGGTTGATGTCATCTTACAAAAATTTGTTGGTAATGTGATACATTGTGTAGATCTGTCCATCTTCCCATTGCCAATCTCCAATAATTGTTTTGCAAAATGTTCGGCAGATGCATCATTTTGTAGTTGAAAACGCATATTGGTTTGCAACACACACATAACACAACACACGCACACCCTCACAGACACACCCACACACACACACTGACAGACATACTTCCCAAAGTTTCATGGCGATCGGAAGAATAATACATTTTTTGCTAGTTACGTCCTTACGTGAAATAGGGGACGAAATGTACTATGCCAGAAACCTGTTTCTATCGGTAAATATCAATCGAAAAAAAAACCTGTTGATATTTACCATGAGAAACAGCCAAGATCTCGCAAGAATAAGCTCGAAAAGAAGAAATCAGGTCTTTTTGAGTTTATTGAATATATAGAATAAAACATAGTATATGCACCATTAGCTGCTTTAGTTTTTGGGGAAAGATGTAATAACTTCAATTGCTATGACTATTCTGTAAAATCAGTAAGCCAATTTTAACAATTGTTGTACTGAAAACTAGGTGGCCTTTAAATAGACAGCTCTATATTTACAGGGTTTAGTGTCCCTTTTTAAAGGGTTAATTTTTTATCTTCCAGTGGACCGACAAGAGTAAACCAGTGGTTATTTATTTTTTAAATAGGTTTACCTTTATGAACCTGTCTTTTTCCAACATAACTGTATAACTACTGTAAATAAAATAAAACAGTAAATATATTGACTTCCTCATAAGATTAATGAGAGAGATTCTAAACCAGGGGTCGGAAACCTATGGCTCTCAAGCCAGATTTGGCTCTTTGTTGATCAAACAGCTGAGAAAAACCACCAGAACATTGTGAAATTGTTTCACTAGTTCTACCAGTTTTGTATTCACCTTAGTGGTATTTCTTTCATTGAAAATAACATTTATGATTGACCTTGACCAAAGTCCTTGAACACTATAAAACCCTATACACTATAAAGTGTTGTAGTGAATATTTTCTCTTGAATTTTTCGTATTATTTTATCTCATTTGTCCATGTGTTGTCTTGTTTCTAATGAGAATATGAACTCCTTTGCACACTTATTCTTAGGTAATTGAGGACGATGATTCGGATATTGAAGAAGTGTCATTTACATCATCTCGAGTTGAAAGGTAAGGGTTTCTTTCCACTGTGAAGTTTAAAGATGATGTCAGAAATGCCAGGCTTTCCTGAATATCATTTGTTAAGGAAAGTCTGATGGATTTATTTTAATAATGTGCGGTAGCTCAGCGGTTAGCACTGCTGTGTTACACCGTTGTGTTCAATGCTACCCTGAACTTCATCTGTATGGAGTTTGTATGTTCTCCCTGCACTTACATGGGCTTCCTTGGGCACTTCGGTTTCTTCCCACAATCCAAAAGCATACATCTATGTGTGTGACTGAATAGGGAAGCTGGATTGTAAGCTCTATGGGGCAGGGACTGAAGTGAATGACAAACCTCTGTAAAGCGCAGCGTAATATATCAATGCTATATAAATGAACCAATACAATACATATACAATACAACTTAAGCTGAGGTGAAAAGCAAAAGATGACTTACTGTTGATGATTGCAATTTAATTACCCCATAACTACTAATGCTATATGTTTCACATATAGCATACGTAATAATGCTGCTACTTGAGATTTTGTTTGCATGAAGACAATTCATTTTATTCTGCTATTTGTGCATAATCTTGCATTCATTGACAGTGAATTTCATTTGCCAGACAGTCTGTGCTGTCACTTTGTTCCTTTGTATGGATAACACATCTTGGAATATGTAATTTGCTTTGCAAAGATTTGTGTCTTCTAAGTTATTAATAACAAATTAAAGTTATCAAATGAAAAAGACATTATTGAAATAGTCGCTCGTGATGCAACACTGCTTGTAACTGTAGCTCAACTAGAACAAAAGGCTCTTGAATATGACTTTCTGCTTTTGTTCTCTAAACAAATACTCACAGTTTATTTCTAGATTTCAGATAGACAAATGCCTCTTTTGTGATTGAATAACCTAATATTTGTGCCTTTCTTAAAACCTTTAAACCATTAACTGTGAGTTATGATACTCACTCGTAGTGTGTGTGTGTGTATAATTTTATTTCTAAAGCGCCACAAATTTACGCAGCGCTGTACAAGTTCAGCATTAGAAATATAATACAGACATGGGGAAAGTGCATTAAACAATACAAGTAAAATATCACAAGGATACATCACTTTAAGTGCTAGGTTGCAGTTAACACAAGAGGTTGGAGGTCCCTGCCCCATAGAGCTTACAATCTAAGTGTGAGGAAGACTTATATATACAAAGATAGAAGGACAATAAGAGATGTACAGTATGCTGAGACATAGGTCAATAAATACAGATATTAAATATGAATAAATAAAATTAAAACATATACATAAAATCAATGTACAATATACAGTATATATATATATAATTACTTTCTGTTATATTGTCGTTTTCCATGTCTGTTTCCAATTGTTTATTCAAACATTCATTTTTTTGGGGAGGGCTTTACTAAAATAACCTGTATGAACATTTGAAGGGAGAACTTCCACTTTTACATACTGGATGGATGTTTATTTTGTCCTGTGGCATGATCCCATATAGAATAGACCTGCAGACAGTTTTTATGCCTTTATTATATATTTATGTAAAGTGATCCTATCCCCTATAAAGGGATGCTGTAGTCTCAGGCTGGCATCAAGCTTGTGACTACCCTAAACAGCCCCTTTTGGTAAGCGATCATGTCAACCTGTGACTTTAGCTACCCTTTATTCATCTTCTCACAACTGTAAACAAACCTGGAGTGAAGAACTTGTTTCTGTAACTAGGATTTTTCATTTTTTTTTAATTAATAGCTCTTCTCTCTACCTTATCAAAAGGAAAAAAATCAAACTATCCTCTCTTGATTCTGTGCTTCTTTATATACAGGCCACTGTATTGTGTTCTCTAGTTACCATCAAGAGGAACTAGTATAATTCACATTTGTTCATTTAACCTACTTTCCAGCAACATATTAAGTCCACAATTTTTCCCTTCCAAGTTAACGACCTAATTATCTCTGCTTCTTCTACATGTATTATTTTACAAGTACAAGGCAGCCATTGTAGCAATTTAGTTCCCACCCCCTGCAGAGGATACTACTGCCCTGGGCAAATTCTTCTTACAGAGCATGTGTGAAAACCGACACTGTGCCTACTGACTTGACAGTTAGAATGGGGAATAAAGAATAAATACTCATATGAGTCTTTGCTTGTTGTGGAAGTATAGTGGTTAAGGTATATGTCTTGCATGTGAAAGGTTGTTTGTTCTAATCCCGATTTTTACATATTTTTTTAGCACTAAATAAAGTGGTACCTCTACTTTGTGAATAGAATGAAGTGATTTTGTTAAGAAATACAAGATTTAATAAGCTAATAAAAATAATTTAAAATAAAATCAAAAATCAGAATTTGAACCAACAACCTTTCATGTAAAAATTGTAGCACAAAACCAGTATGCTATGCTTCCACCACAAGGGAAAAGCATTTGCAAAAGTAATTAATTTTACTTTTAACGCTGCAAGAGTTTGATAACATGTCAGGGTTCATTAGCATATTTATGAGGATCCAGCATGGTGGCCCTGTGATACTAGCCCCAGCAGTTCTACAGCCTAAAGGTACTGATTTCCTGCTTCATAATATAGCGGTTTCACCTGACAGACCCTGTACTTTCAGCATATCAGTTATGGTTAGGGGACCTTAGTTCCCCTTTAACCCTTTCACTGCCAGCCGATTTTTTTCCTGTGCATCCTGTATTCCCAAGCTGTTTTTAAGCATTTTGCGCTGTATGTGTTTTACCAAAGATTTTTCAGGGAAAGCAATATCATTTCCAGGAAAATTATATATTGTTTTTTTTCAGCACACTTTGGGCTTTAACATGCAATGTCTCTTTTGTCATTATTTTTTTTGCTATCTTATTATTTTGGGTGAAATACGTAAAAAAAAATTTTAAAAATCAATATTTTCTCTTAAAACAGTCACTATTTTTAACAGAAAAA
>WMED01026121.1:0-10882 GCA_019650415.1 Pipa parva
CAGAGCCCAACTCGCGAAAATTGTGTCACTGTCCAAATATTTCTGGCCCTAACTGTAGATCAGCTCTTGGTTGTGCTATGTCAGAACTGACTGTCTAGTAATTACCCTTTAAACATTTCATTAAGGTATTTGTTGGTGGTTGATTAGGGTTTCACTCATATCTTCCTGATGTTTAGAAATATTGTCTGTGACCAGTAAACTTGCCTATTTTGAGGTTGTGTTTGTCTGAGAAAGCAACACCGTTTTTAGTCTGGGGGGGGGGGAACTCTTGGATCATGTTTCTTGAAAAGCCTTTCCAGTATATGTGGAGTTTTGGTCTAAACTGTGTCTTCGTGTAGTTCCTTTGTTCTACAGGTTGGGCCATTTATTAGATATACCTAAATAAAATGGGAATGATTGGTGATAACAACTTCCTGTTTGTGGCACATTAGTTTAAGGGAGGGGGAAAACTTTTCAAGATGGGTGTTAACCATGGTGGCCATTTTGAAGTTGGACATTTTGAATCCAACTTTATTTTTTCCAATGGGAAGAGAGTCATGTAACACATCAAACTTATTGATAATTTAACAAGAAAAACAATGGTATGCTTGATTTTAACGTAACTTTATTCTTTCATGAGTTATTTACAAGTTTATGACCACTTATAAAATTTGTTCAAAGTGCTACCCATTGTGTTGGATTGTCAATGCAGCCATCTTCTCCCACTCTTGACACACTGATAGCAACACCACAGAAGAAATGCTAGCACAGGCTTCCAGTATCCATTGTTTCAGATGCTGCATATCTTGTATCTTCACAGCATAGACAATTGCTTTCAGATGACCCCAAAGAAAAATTTTAAGGGGGTCAGATCGGGAGACCTTGATGGACATTCAACTGGCCCACAATGACCAATCCACTTTCCAGGAAACTGTTCTTTATGCACTGAAGATGGCACGTTCCCTGAGTTTTTCCAGCAAGATGGTGCCCTGCCACATTATGAATGTCAGGTCCGAGCATTCCTACATTAACAGTTTCCTGGAAAGTGGATTGGTCGTCGTGGGCCAATTGAATGGCCACCAAGGTCTCCTGATCTTGACCCCCTTTGGTATTTAGCTTTGCCCTCTGTGGATTTCATTTATTAATTTTCCTCATCCTTATAATTGCAGTGCACTTTAAATGTAGCCTAAGTTCCTCACATTGTTCATCATTCCACATCTTTAAAATATCAATCAGCAGGCAATATAAAGATCACTGAGATTTTTATTATATCCCCAAAGGATGGCCTGACTCTAGTTTATCCAGGAGATTAAGCAAGCAAATATTATTGGTAACAGATTTTCCTTTCTGCTACCCGATAATACAGGAATAAAGCAGAAATTACACTTTGCCACAAATATACTGTTATTTTTATCATTTTATTTAGAGAAAAAGTTCCTGTCAGTCAGATGTTGTGTTTAACCTGTTTTCTAGAAAAGGTATGCTTAAGGCTCACCAGGTGACAACAAAGAATTTAAGTCTGGCTGTTTCTGACTGCTTTTGGAAAATGGTCCGAGAGTCTATAGAACAACAAGCTGATGCATTTAAAGGTACCCTCTGGAGAGCACTTTTTTGTTTTTAACAAATATGTGTATGTGTTTATTGACTGTATTGTTTTTGTCATTCTCTTTATAAATTTAAATGTAAATTATATCTGCTATAATCTGCATATAGTTTATCTACTGTGGTTACAGAAGTTGCAGTCCCAGCCTGGGCTGAACCCCTCCTGGATTGTGCTAAGTCAAATTTTTTTGGTATGGGGTTGGGAGGGGGCCTGGTGGAGGGTTCCCTGTTGTGGCTAGTTACAACACTGTTTTATAAACAAATTATAACGTCAATTTTCAAGTAATCACAATACAATGACAGTATTCAATACAATATATAGGTACATATGGCAGAATTTACTAACCTGGCATTAAAGCTAAAGTAGTTGTTAATGGAGTTTAAAAATTTTTTGTTAGGCTGAATTCAGAATGTAGTAAATTTTTTTCTATTTTTTTTGTTTTAAGACAGGCAAGCTAGAAACTTTTGTATTAAAGGAAATAGAAAAACCCGCAATTAAATATATAGAGGATAATGTATCTCATTCTGCAAATTTTTAAGGATATTAAAAATCACTAAGGAGTTCCATTAGCATTTAGTAGTCTTTTAATATCCTTAAAATACACTATTGTTTGTATGTAATAACCCCAGAGATCTGACATCAGAACTTGTTATTAATAAACATTACCATTTTTTCCTGTTTTAAAATTTAAATTGCAAACTTGTAGATTCTTCAACTTTTTGAGTCAGGTTGGGCAGGGCTAAAAGAATGACTGACATTACGTTCTCTCCAATCAGATCCCTTAAATCATGATCTAGCAGGGATTTGATTGGAGGAGTTATAATCTCAATCATCATTTAGTTCCGCCTAACCCAACTCAAGATTAAAGTCAGGCATCAGAGCAGAAAAGAATCAGGGAGTTTGCTTCTTTTACTACAGTTTTAGCTGAATGCTTTGAGCATTCAGCTAAGACACGGGTGGCAAACCTTTTTGGCATGGAGTGCCAAAAAGGTGACGTCACCCACGAGTGCGTCCCCCGAAGTGCCGGCGCTGGTGAGTGACATAATCACGCCGGGGGAGGAGTGCACACACGTCAGGGGAGGAGAACTCCCCTGCTCGTGTACACTTCTTCAGTGCCGGCCACGGATCTGGTCTGAAAACTGTCAGATCGGGTCCGTGGCTTGTACTGAGAGCAGGGTTTGGGTGACGGCTCGCGTGCCAACAGAGAGGGCTCTGCGTGCCCTCTCTGGCACGCATGCCATAGGTTCGCCATCCCTGAGCTAAGACCACTCCCTACTTCCTAAAAACAAATCTGTTAAGTGGACTTGACAGGTCCACTTTAAGTTATTTAATCTGCATAAAAAACAGTCAACTTGATTGTATGGAAGGACTGTATTGAATGATAGTTCATCCATTTTTAGTTATCCTGCTTGTATATAATGTAATATATCCTGCTAATTTCAGAATTGTTTACATCCTTTATCTTAGCTACACGTTTTAATCTTGAAACTGAATGGAAGAACAATTACCCACGACTACGTGAGCTTGACCGGGTATTGTATTTTTGTTTGTTGTATCTAAACAAAATGTGAATAACGTAAACACACAATGGCAGCGCTACAGTATGATGTAATGTTCAAAAAATTAATAGTGTGTATCTACCAAAAATACCAAAAACTTAAATAATACAGTTGCAGCTTCTTAAAACAGAAAGTCCAATAACTTCCAGCCAACTCTTCAAAAGATCAGAACCAGGAATCTATAAGAAGCGCAATAAATGAACACCTAATAGTGCCACATCAATGATAAACAAATTCTTATAGTAATAGCCCAAACGTGCGTTAAAGCACTGCAAGCCTCCAGATGTGTGGGTGAGGATGGGAAATAATCACCAACCAAACAGGTGTCCAAATTAATGTGCTCAAAACAGGTGTTTTTATATGCTTACCAGATGGTAAAGCAATAATAGCTTTAAAACAACATATTCTGGCCAACTCAAGGATCTCCTCTTGGAAACGAGGTGTCCACAATGCAAATTCCAGTCCAGTGACCTTCTTAGCACATATTCCTCAAAAAGCATGTGAGACAAGGAACATTCATAGCGTAAAACTGATTTATTGGTTTAAAAATTGTGGTAATATCTACTCACATTCAGGAAGATAAAAAACGCTCATAAAGTCTTTAAAAGTTCACTCCTCTCCGCGTTTCACCAGCTAATAGTGGTTTTATCAGGAGGAAAAAATCTTTGTTTGTTGTATTTTTTTGTTGTTGTTGTTTTTCATCTTGTCTGGGGCATGGGCTAAAGTGTTTTACCAAAATAACAACCTTTTTTTTTTTTTTTTTTTACCTGATTGAGTTGTATCTGAAATAGAAATGTTTCGAATCAGTATGACAGATCTTTGTATATTAGATGATTTTGGAAACTGTATACTGGATATTTACTGTAAAACATTTTTACTTACAGAATGAACTCTTTGAAAAAGCTAAGAATGAAATCCTTGATGAAGTTATCAGCCTTACCCAGGTTACACCAAAACACTGGTAATTTTTTTATTTGTGAGGTTTAAACTATTTGCATATTAATGAAATTATAACTTTATTGTCAACTTGATATGTTATCAATTTAAATCTGTAATTCTGTATTCAACTAGTAAAGAAGGAATTAAGGAATCTGAAATTATTTTAAAAAGGTGTAGTGCTATAAATAAATGTTACATTTTTTGTTAAAATATGTACACTTTCTAAATGGTTTTCTCTTTGTTCCTAAATTTGGCATTTATAACACTAGAAAGAAAATGAACATTTGGATTAGCATAGCAGTTTTTAACTATGAAATAATATACAAAATGTCATATTTTTGAAGTTGAGTTCATAATTTTTTATTAATGTAATTTCATGATTTTTGTTATGTTCCTCTCTTTGCTTATCTCAGCCATCTTTTATAAATTAGTTTTTTGTACACTTTTTAAATATGTCTATTTTCTTAGATTTCATAGAAAAAAAAACCACGGAGCACAGGGCTTGTTTACTTAGCTTAACGAATGGCTCCAAACAGCAAACAGCAAAAACATATACAAAGCAATACAAAATTAAGAGTTTAAATTTAACAACATTTTACAAGGTTGATGTAGAAATAACTGCCATTTTTATTCCAAACCAAATATCATGTTTTCTTTTTCTGGTTGTACTGTTCTTTTTATTTGTTATGTTTGTTTTTGTTTTTTTAATACAACAGACCAGTTTAATTGTAAAACATATACATGACAACAGAAATGTTATTCATTAAAAATGACTCACAGAAAGTGCACTAAAATGTCAAAAATCTTTTTGGTCTGGTTTAGGGCTTGTGGTCCTAGGGAACAGTAGGAAATACAAGAAGAGGGGTGGGCAATTAATTTTCCCATACGGCCACATGATAAATGTGAATGGTTTTAGAGGGCCAAAGTAATATACTTGCCGGCACCTATAGCAATTGGCCACACACCCCATTTTTCACATGCTCATGCGGGCCAGTCACATATAGTTAGAGAGCCGGATGTGGCCCGCGGGCCATACAATGCCCAGGTCTGCACAAGAACATGCATTTTGATTCTACACAAACACAGGCAAATTAGTCTCTGGTATTTTTAGCAGAGGATTGTGAGTGTGTTTAAATTGTACATCTGAACCAATAAAGTTCCATTTATGGACAAATAAAAAACTTTAATTAAACATGCAGGGAGATCTGTCCTGTAGATGAAGACATTGGCATTCATATTTGCAAAGGCTTTGATTGACTGGGACATATCTGCAAAAGTGAGACATTTTGGCCAACTGTGTTGACTTTGTTCCAGGGGCAATGTTAACTTAAAAGATGATAACACTTAAGTTTGGTATTTTTGTGTTTGGCTTCAGCTTTTTTTATTTTTTTATTTTTTTTAATCCTCTATAATGCTTTTCATTTAGGGAGGAGATCCTTCAAAAGACTCTATGGGAAAGAGTCTCTACTCACGTGATTGAAAACATCTATCTCCCAGCAGCCCAAACTATGAACTCAGGCACTTTCAACACAACCGTGGATATAAAGCTGAAGCAGTGGACCGACAAGCAACTTCCTAATAAAGCTGTAGAGGTTAGAGTTCAGGCCACCAAAAACTTATTTTCTATCTGTCATCTTCTTATTTCTCCTTAATTAGCAGATCAGGGAACAGTCTTGGGTTAGTTTTCTTTACTAGGTTTGCTTTTCAGAGTAAAGGCAAGTACCTTGAGAACTTGTCAGTGTTCTTCATTTAGAAATAAACAATATCCACATATCCTGTTCAAAATACAGATGGAACAGGCAGGCTTTTTTTCCCAGTCATTGCCGTGTATTTATCCTTGACCCTCTAAGCCTCCACAAGATAGAAAATGTTCTAAAAATAAAGTGATTATGACAGCTGCAAAGCTCCACTGGAAAGAAGTTTTGAAAGTTGTATAAGTCATGATTCTATCATTCTTGCCAGTGGCTTCACCTAGCAGTATAAGATCTGATACCTTGGGTTACTTTGAGGATAATATAAAGAAGGTTTAACATTGGCACTATAGTGATGTAAAATAACTGCACCAGAAAAAAAACTGTAAAATGTCACCTTCATAAGGGGTTTTAATTATCAAATGTATTTTTGTTCTCTATCTATAACAAACTTTTTTCATCCAAAAGTCTATATGATTATATTAGCAGTAAAATGCGAGTTTTTATACATTTTACTGAGTACGTCATTATTTAACACTAGGGTAAAATACATTGTAACACCAAAATATTGTATTTGCTTTATATTATTTTAAAAAATTGCAATCAGTACCTAATGGCAACGTTCTGAATTGGCTCCATTCAGACACTTCCTGGTCAGATAGAACTTTCAAACTTGGCATTGTGGGGAGTGGAGGTCTAGAGAATCATAGGGGTGAGCTTGTACCATTTTTCTGATCCAACATGAATCAAGGGTATTCCTGTGGTCATTTAAAGTAATTAGATTATTCTATTAATTGGCTATGATCACTAAACAAAACTGAAATAAACATTTCCCCTGCTATAGATGGCTTATTTTATTAGTGCTCAGAGTTAAAGGGGTGATAAGCTTGGTATAAGCAAACTTAGGGGGTAATTCAGCAAAGGGCAAACTTACCCCTTCGCATCAGTACGCATAGACTGTTATGTGTTTGCTGAGTCCTGCACGTGGACATCAGCAAACGCTTCAAAGGGATTCCAGTCTCATGAGGCGTCTTGAGTAGAGCTTTGCCAAGTCTGGAATCCCTTTAAAGTGTTCGCTGATGTCCGCGTGCAGGACTCAGCAAACACGTAACAGTCTATGCGTACTGATGCGAAGGATTGGAGGGTAAGTTCGCTCTTTGCTGAATTACCCCCTTAATGTCCATGGTAACTACTTTGACCAACTAAGATAATAGTTAAAGCAATGTTTCTGATTCTTTAGCCTCTATAAAGCTTTGAATTTCATTATTTAGAGCTTTAATGGCTTATTCATTAAATAATAAATTCTCATCTCCAAATGAATTTGCAACAATTTAAAGAGTAAGGTATTCATATTCACTATCTAGCATATTCTCACCACAGTGGAGCAAAATTATTTTTAATGATTTCTTATTATTATCAAGTGAATAGCAGCAATTGGAAGTATTGTAGCAAATTTGGCATAAATAGGTGTAATGAAGCAAAAATAAGTAATCTTTACATGGATCCGCATAAAGGAGACAATGCCACCAAATCTATGTTACACATTTTACACCGGTACGCTCTGACACCTGATGAATGCCCTAACTGGACATATGTTTACAGCAAACGGATGCAAAGTGATGAACAATTCAATATACAGTGTAGTTGAGTGGCAGCTTGGTGCATGATTGAGAAATGTCATTTTACACTTTGATATTTCTGATTAATTCATTATGATAGCTCTGGTGTGGGCATGTAAGATGCCTCAACACAACAGTGTTTATGCGGGTATGCAATGTGCAAGGCTTGGTCTATAATTTGTGCTATCAAGTTATGTTGAAAGTCAAGATATTTACTAGATATCTTTAACTAATATTTATGCTGTGCGTTTCACTGATCTGTTTGGTGTCTCCATAGGTCGCATGGGATACACTTCAGCTGGAATTCTCCCGCTTCATGACTGAACAGAAAGGGAAAGAGCATGATGATATATTTGACAAGCTTAAGGAGGCAGTTAAAGAGGAGAGCATCAAGAGGCATAAATGGAATGAGCAAGCAGAAGACAGTCTGGTATATCATTTGATAAATATTATCAGAAAGGTCTTTTCTAAATCAGAAATTTTTATTTTTATACTGCATTTGCTTGACAAATGTACATCTTAAAGGACAACTAAAAGTAAAAAAAAAAAAAGAGACTTATTAAAAAAATACCTTATATTAAGTTGAACCGTTGCAGTCACAGTTTCATCTGTGCTGTAAATTCACTTCACTGAGGCAGACTACACAGCACTTAGACTGACACAGAAGCCAGAGCGAAGCTCTGCCGACGTATGGAAAAGGGCTCACACATCATCTCACTCATTGCAGGGAGCATTCTCATTGGCCCCGCAATGAACGTGATGATGTTGATACCCTTTTGCACCACTGATTTGATAAATGGGCGGAGCTTTGCCCTTGGCTCCTGTGTCAGCCTAAGTGCTAAGCTGTGTCTACAACGGTTCAATTAATATAAGGTATTTTTTTTAATATGTCCTTTTTTTCCCCTTTAGTTTTCCTTTAATATACGGGCAAGCAAATTCAAACTGCCGCAGATGGGATTAAGTGGACCTCCTTAACAGAACCAGTAAACCTCTATGTAAAATCTGTCCCATGTAAATTTAAGCTTAACATTCATAAGTGCAATTCAGAAATATATTTTAATATATATTAACATTAAAAATATTCCTATTGTACATTTAATCTGCATGTGCAGATTTTCTTTAACATTTTTTTTTCATAAAGTATGACATCACTTTATTACCCAAAAAAAGATGTCTGCAGTTATCAAAGAGAAAAACAAATACAGTTGAAGCCATGCAACTTCTCTTATGTGTGCATTAATGCTATACTGCCCTTTAATGTTCAGATAGTACTGAAATAAACAATATATTGAACCCATGTATTTATCATATAAAAGTAATGCTCTCCCAACATTATAGTGTTGGGAGTACAAAAGACACTGATCTTTGACACACCACCTTAGCACCCTTTAGCTTTTCCATATAATAAACCTTTTTGTTCATTTAATTGCTTGTTTTTTTTTAAGCGTGTCATTCAGCACAACGCCTTAGAAGATCGCTCCATATCAGACAAGCAGCAGTGGGATGCAGCTATACATTTTATGGAAGATACTTTACAAAGTCGCTTGAAAGATAGTAGGTTCTATGTGTGTGTTTATATACTTGGTTATTCTTGCTTTTAATTGTCTATGTGGTTATTACGAACATTATTTGAAATATTCTGTTTGATCTAGCTGAATCTGTTATTCGTGACATGGTGGGACCAGATTGGAAAGAGAGGTGGCTTTCTTGGACTTCTCGTGCTCCAGAACAGGTAATTTTAAAGATGAAAGTAGCAGTCTTGAAATGTTTGTTTGAAGACTTTACAAATTTGTATTTTACCCCTCTCATAAAGAATGTACGCAATGAAACTAAAAAAGAACTTGAAAAGATGTTAAAAGTTAACGAAGATCATCCTGCATATCTTGCAAATGATGAAGTAACAACGGTCAGAAAAAATCTTGAAGCTAGGGGAGTAGAAGTGGATCCAATTTTGGTAAGCAAATTTATGTACTTAATATATTGGATGCTGCAAGAAAAAAATCTTAGGCGGATAGTTATACAGACCACTTTGACCTTTTCGATTTATTTCGTGGAGTTACACCATTAATTCCTGTTTTGCTATACTTATGTATTCTGCTAATTCGCATGTGTCAAACTCAAGTCCTTGGGGCCAAATGCAGCCTGCAACCTTATTTTATGAGGCCTGCAAGGTCCCTTGCTGGTTCAAGTTGCTGTGGCAAGTTTGTAGATTTGCAGAGCATTTACGGCAGCTGGTGGGGATTGGCCATGACTGATGATATTACAGTGCTGTGCAGGTAGCCCTGAGCCACAGCCTTCTGCATGGCAAATTAGGACCCTGGGATTAAAGGACTGTGGAACTCTGGTAGGGAGAAGTGCATAGAGGCTGGAGATAGAAGTGGAAATCAGTGGGTATCACAGCGCATTACACTCTCTGGTAGGCAAGAGGCAATAAAAGTAGAAGTGTCAACTCTAACACTTTGCATTTTGTTTTGGATTTGTTTTTATTTTCAGAACATGATCAGTGGACCATGGTTAGTTAACAATATATTCAGCCTTATATTTGCCTTCATAAGGCCAATCAGAATTGTAAATTAGAAATTAATTTATAATACTGTATAATTGTAACTATTCCTTAAAAGGCAAGCTGTTAAGTCCTAACAGCTCACTTAACTGTTAAGGTATAGTTACATTTATACAGTCTTAAAATTACAATTGGCCATTGAAAGGAACCATAAGGCTGATGGTTCTTCTTTCAGACAGGAACAGTTTATTCATAGCACACCATGAGGAACACACACTTTTAACTTCATAGCACACCTTAATTTAATTTTGAACAAAATACATCTTGTGTATATTTACCCATCCATAAACAACCAAGGGACAGGAGCAGCTCTCACCACTTTCTGGCATATGTGCGGGCATTCCACCTCAAGGAAGTTGCTCAGAGGAATTCTGCATAGCAGTCTGAGTGCTTCTCTACCACAATCTCCAGGCCTAGTAAACTGCCACCCTCAGGCCCTGTCACTTTAAGTCCCTGCTGTAGGTGCCTGATGTTTCATGCAAGACACCTGGGTGTTCTACACCCACTGCACTCCTTGCTGGGGAACTGCCTTTCTGTAGCTAGGGCTAACTGTCACTTCTGAAGTGATCTTTACTGGGAGCTCTGCTAACTTATTTTGCTTACAGGCTTCAGACACCCCTCTGATGGAGGCCTGGAGCCCAAAGGACCCCTTTCCCTCCAAAAGAACAGTATTTAATGCTTATGGGATCCCACCCAGTAATTACATATTCATACACATTTTCCTCAGTGCAATAATTATTCACTCCACAAGATGTATTCACCATATAACATTTTACACATATTGTACAAAATTTTAAACTCGAAAATTTCAACCTTTTTGAGTTTAGTAAATTTATTTGTCTTCAGTATAATATTAAATAATAAAACTATAATATACAGACTTTTAGGAAATGAACACACTTTTACCATTTGTTATTAACTTAAAGGGG
>WMED01026122.1:0-10881 GCA_019650415.1 Pipa parva
CACAGCCGGTTTATTTGGGGATGGTTAATGGTACAAGGGTCTGTCCATTGGCAGCCAAGAGAAGAAACTGTGAATATTGCTGCAAGAAAAAGCATCTGTTAACAAATCTGGAAATGGTCATCAGCAAAGAGGGAGGTAGATGACTGGACTACTTGGGATAGGCTGTCAAAGACTTCTCTTTGTGTTTCCTTCATGCAAGAAATCACATGGGGCAAAACACAGATTCTTGCACATATGATAGACAGATGGATAGATCACTTTGTAGGTAAGCATTAGTGTGTAACATTTGTTACAAACTGATTAGAATATTTGTAGTGACAGTTTGTTTCAAAAAATGATAGACAATTACAGGTTGATTCCTATCAGATGTGGGGCCCTCTGCAAGTCTAAATATAGCTGCTACAAAACAATGGATTTGTTTTTTCCTCTCTACTACTTGTCAAGTGAACAGTATGGCTAATGAATGTAGGTATCAATTTAATTTAAAAAAATAATGCCAATTTGTTACTGCTGTAACCTCCTTCCTACACACTGTACGTGGATATGTTTATGTTTAGGAAAGTGGATGCAGATCAAATGCTATGAAATCACACAGCATGTATGCCAGGATAGAGAGGACTTTTCTTTCTCGAGTTGGGTTGGACGGGTCTAAATGATTGAGATTATAGCTCCTCCAGTCAGATCCTTGCTAGATTGTGATTTAAGGGATCTTATTGGAGGAACTTTAATGTCAGTCAAACTTTAAGCCCTGTCCAACCTGACTCCTGAAAGAAAAGTCAGGCTGACAGGGAAAATGACAGTGAGAAATGCTGTATAAAAGTACATTTTTTAAAAATACTTATATATTTAAAAAAATGTTTATTTCATTAGAAGAACCTAATTTAAAATTTGAGTTTTGAGGTGACAGGTGCACTTTAAGTAAAAGCTTTAGGCAAGGCAAATCAATGAAGTCTGGTACTGTATTACTTAAACTAACACTAAAGAACTATTAGTGCTCTGTAAAGTGAATGGCACTACTCAGTGTCAGGCTCTTTAATAAAATAATCCCTATTAATAAACGTGTTGGCACCATCTGTTCTGGAGTAGTATGCTACTCACTGCAACAATGATTCTTATACTAAAGCACTTAAAGTAAGAGAAAATAAATCCAAGGATGATTGCCTGAAACAATCTATTTGTAACAGGTTCCTCTGCATGAGTGAAAAATCATGCTTAATTGGGCAAAAAATGAAATTATATCACTGTCAAAGAACAGCTTTTGGGAATAATGAACTCTCCCACAGTACTGCAAATGAACTAATTTGTCGTTTACACACTCTTGGTGGCTGGTCTCTACAGCAAGAGTGGGAGGGGTTATATTACCTTATTTACTGTAAGTGCTCTCAGTAGATGTACTTGGTATGCACCCCTCCCCCAACTAAGCCAATACTTTTTCTTATTTGATTTGAGACTGTTTTGAGCATTTAAATTAGGAAGATAAAGGACCAGTAACACCAAAAAAAAAAAAAAAAAAAAAAAAAAAAAAAAAAAAAAAATCAATTCCCATTCAGACTGACATGGCAATTATTTAAAAACAGCACTTGTAAAAATGTTATATTTGAAGTTAAATTGAGTGCAATGGTGCCTGGCCTTTAGTTCTGACTAAGTAACCTATCTATCTGTATGTGCCAAAGCTTTCTCCAATTAGCCTTTCTGCCTGTGTGTCACAGACTCCTGTTCCCAGCCTGTTTACCCCGTGCCACAAACTGCTGCCTGTCCACAGGTATAAACTACAAATACTTATCCCTCTAATATGTATAAAATGTATACAAAAAGCATCGCTGAGGATTTTCAAATACAGCAATCTTTATTCACAAGAGAAGATTTATGCTTGTATTCTCACAGAAGGAAATTATAAATGTAAATTTGTATGAACTAAATTGTTAAGGTACCCGGGGGCAATGCACAGCATTCATGTTCTCTCTTACAGAGTATGGTGTAAAGAAGACCAAAGCTACTGAAGAACCTCTTGGGATGCAGAACTGCCAGTTTAACTTATGCTTAATGAAATATTATGCCTCAGTACAAATGGACAGATTGGCTTCCCAAAGGCCACTACAGCTGCTGAAGTATTTCAGTATTGCCAGTTATCCAAGATAAATGCACATGTAAGCTTTTGCAGACTTCTGAATCATTCCGCTGGTCAGTAAGATTGATCTCAAAGGTAAAAAGGTGTCAGTGGTTATTCAGTTCAGCAAAACTGAAATGCAAGATAAAAATCAATCTGGGGAGAGGTTGGATGCACAGTGTACCTTTCTATAATATTTTTAAAACCATTTATTTTTTGGAAATGAGGAGAATTATAGGAGAAACTGTGTGGATCAGATCCCTTATAGAAAGTGAAATGCTACTTACCATAATTCAGCAATAATACAAAGAGGTTTTGTTTATGCGTCTCATTAGACTCGGATTCTGATTTCTCTATGGAGAAGTAGCCAGAGTACTAATGTAAATTATGGCTAATTTTCCATCGAAAAATCCGATCCAAAAGTTTCACCTGGTAAAAATAGGTTGATATTTACCCACCGAACAGCGAGATTTACAGGGAATAAATTTGAAATCGGCCTTTATGAGTTTAGTAAATTTCTATATTCTTTATGACTATTTATTATATATGTAGCACTTCAGTGGATAATGACACGTTAGTATATATAATAATAATAATATTATCATGTTATATTATCTCAGATCATTTATTACAAATATTATCAAAAATAAAAAAGTTAACAGTATATAATAAAGTCGAAAACACACGGATTAGATTAAGGCTACATTTAATTCTACAGCAACCTATGTAGATATTATGTTTAATCAATCTGTTCAGTGTGAAAGAGGGAATAGTAAATTGACAGGCAGATAAGCTCCCTCCAGAGCAACTAAATGACATTAAGCAGGCATGAGAAAAATACTGCAAAGTAAAAATGATTTAAAAACCATAAATGTTTTCACTTTATTTTTAACAGTTAGAAAAGTGAAAGCTATTGTTTCACATGGAGAGTGTGCACGTGATCAATGTGTCCTCCCTGGATGACGTGCACACTCTCCCATGTGTCTTCTAGGAAATGCCAATGTGGGGCTTCACTAGGAGTGTGGCTGAGAGGAATGCACTCCTGAGAGGGATCGCCTGATTCAGACGCCGTAGAGTCGCCGGCAGTGTCTGAAGATGGGGTATGCAACACAGACGTGCTGTATAGCACTTCTTTACAGGTAAGAATTTCAACTTTTAAAAAAAAATTGTTAATAATTGTATTTAATAAAAGGTGGAAATTAGCATAAATAAGTAAACCTGCAGTTTGTAGATTATGGATGAAGGCATTCATCTGCAGAGCAGGCTCTTTCCACCAGGGTGGCCAGGTCCTCAGAATTTATTAAAGGTTGCACACCTGTGACTTGACTTCTTTCTCAAGAACTGCATTGTGCCCTTTTTCATGCCTAATTATGTATGCTTCCATGTTGTTTACTGCCATAACCTTTATGGAATAAAGTATTACCCTTCCCATTTGTAGAGAATGAATGGCTTACTATTTTGAAAAGAAAAAACCATATCTTTTCAGTTTTTTTTTTTAACAATGAATCAACATTTTTCAAGAATATAAACATAATTCAGATCAACAATCCTAGTAGAATTTAACAAAATGAATCAAGGTACAGTCAAGATACATGTGCTCCAAATTGGCCTTCTTTGTTCGATCACTGCTTTGTCATAGGTTATACTAATGTAACAAACCATTTTCTTTTATGTAAAACAATTCATGCCGGTAGTAAATCTATGTAAGCTTGTAAACCTTTGACAATTGCAGCAGGTGTTCTCAGAATTTTGAAAATTGTGATCATTTAATGTCAAGCTTGTAATGTGTCCTTGAAAAGAGACTATTATGTTCAATTTACTTTAGTACATAGGAGGCATTGTTTTAAGCATCCAACCATTACTTTGTTTCTCCTAGTTTGTCAGGCTGCAGATGGCAGACAATTCTTTCATTTAAAAACATATTTCATGTTGCCAAATGATATTCTTTAGCATGGAAATGTGAGTTCCTGTAAAATGCTACTTCAATGTCATATTTATTATAAGGGAAAAAAAATAAAAAAAGCAAATGATGAGTTTCTGTGTATTATCCCATTCCACAAACAGTGAAAACAATCTAAAATGTAGAATGCTGGCTTCTTAGTTTCTCTAACATATCAGTGAATCAAGGGTAACAACGTTCAAAATACAAACGCCAACCCATAGGAAAATGTATATAGTCTCACAATGTAGATCTTTCTAGCCTTTGTGGTTTACAAAAAGACTGACCAGATTGGAAACTATGATGCAACTCTATTTACTACAAGTCCTATTCATGGCCAACAAATCTCATAATGTTCAGTGGGATTATAGTCCATAACTTAAGTGTAGATCTTAATTCATGCCCTGAAAATACCATAGGCTAATTAGGGAAGAAGTCTTTCACCATTTGAAGAACTGTGCTTTAATCCTTTGTGTAACAGTCAAACAATTAAGTAGCAGGAACTTTATTTTTACCACATGGGTAATTTTTACTTAAAAATACACACTTGAAGGGCACATTTAATTTAAAGGGGAACTAAAAGCTTGTAATATCTATGGGTGATTCATACAGATCACCTTATTTTCTCCAGCACTGCCTTCTTTTCTATGTAAGACTCGGTTCACACTAACGTAACTGCACTAGCGTATTTTAGGAAAGTGCCTCCCAAAAATAGGCTGGCAAATTCAGACTAAGGTATATTCTAGAGCAGGGGTCTCAAACTCAATTTACCCGGGGGCCGCTGGAGGTAGAGTCTGGGTGAGGCTGGGCTGCATCAGGTTTTCCACAAGAAAACAACAGATTAAAAACAATACATGGCCCTGCAGGGCAAACAATAGCATTGTGGGGCAATATGCAGCTCTGCTGGGTGATTTGCATCTGCTGGGGAAATTAGCACCTTTGTGGTGAAATACTCTTGTCAGCGGGGCAATGTGCGTCTCTTCGTTGCAATATGCGGCTCTTTGGGGCAATGTGCAGCTCTGTGGGCAATGTGCCACTCTCTGGAGCAATGTGCGGCTTTGCGGGACAATGTGCGGCTTTATGGACTACTGGCACATCTGTGATATTTTTTTCATTATAATTGGAGGCAAATTTTATGGCTGTGGGGCAAGCTGGAGACACTGGGGGATTATTTTAATGTTTTACAGTGGTGGCCGTGGGGGGGAAGTCAGGGGGGTCAGGGGTTGCTGTGGGGGAGTCGGGGGAGGGGGGTTGGTGGGGGAGTTTTACTTACCCCTGGCAGAGTCCGGCAGCACATGCTGTTGCTGTCACTGCCGGCAGCACATTAGAGGAGAAGGAACAAGAAATCGCTGATCACATGCACTCCCGGGTTCCTATTGGCCCTTGTGACCGATCGGGTCACAGGAGCCCTCCTCTTTGCACAGAGGTAGTCAGTCAGGACTCTCTTTGTGTTGGATCCAGTGCTCCACCGGTGAACAAAACGCCTGGTGGAGTTCTGGATCTGGACTGGGGGCCGCAAACTTGTGTTTCGAGGGCCGTGAGTTTGAGACCCCTGTTCTAGAGGCACTCTCCTATTATGCTTACCAGACGCAGTGTGAACGCTTCCTCGGCATTTGCAGCTCCTCCTATCTGGCCGCATTTTGTGCACAGCGTATACATGCCAGCAAAAATGTGACAGCCAGCGTTCTGTACACAGTGTATGCGCATCATATGATAGTATGGCCAGAACAAAGTAAGTCCATAGGTTTACATGGTGCGGCTTTTTTTGTTTTTATGCGCGGCGTATATACATATAAAAATGCCAGTGTGAACCCAGCTTAAAGCTAATCTTTTTTTTTTCCACTACAGGCTGCTGATGGGAAAATAGATAAGATACAAAAAGAGTTTCAGTAAGAAACTGCCTGGAAATTTGAAAGGATTTAACCTAGTAGAGAATACCGTATGTACTGTAATATGTACATTCATTTTAACAGTGACAAATAGGCAAATAACAGCTGGTAAACTGTTCCTTTACTCTACTATGAGATACAATATTACAATGGAATGCTTCATAAATATAAACACATTCTGCAGCTCAATCAATGTCATTTAGAATAAAATATAACTTTTCTCTTTTGCTATTCATTGCTCTGGAAAGTATAATATATATATTTTTTTCTCCCTCTTATTACTGAGCTTAAGAAAGAACCATGGAAGTCCAAAACTTTGCCGTTCTACTAATGGATACCTGTGCACCTGTGACCTTAAATCGAATACTAATTTAGGTTGTACTAATGAAATAAAAGTTTTTGTAAATATATATGTATTTAAAAAAATATACCTTTATACAGCATTTCTCTCTGTCATCTTCCCTATCAGCCTGCCTGAAACAACAAGGTTTCAGAGGGCAGTAGCCTCCCTTTACCTTCCCTGACGAAGAGAGGCTGCTGCCCCCCAAAATGTTTTTCACATACTGCTTAATATGAGTCAGTAAAAAGTTTTGTCAAATACAAACTCATTGTGTGTAGCCCTTAACTTCTTTCTTTGTATCTGAATATTTTTCAGCATACCTTTCTTTCCCTGACCTTTTTTTCTGCTGTTCAGAGTTGTTGCTGACTTGACCAGTAATTAACATTATTACCAAGAAATCTATGATCCAAAGTTGGAGCATCTCTGACTAAGGGGGTTACTGACTGAAGTTTGAGTAAAAATGTGATTTCGCCACTTCCCCATATTTGGGTATTCAGCAAACTATGTGATGTGGCAAATTCGCTAGCTAACGACAGTCACACACTACACAATAGATGGCTACTCTCGTGGTCCCAACTTCAATATGGGAATATTGTCACGGTTACAAACTTGCTATGGGAATTCTCTATTTAGTGAATAAGGAGTAGAGAATCAGGAGCATAGCAACCTGAAATGATGAGAATTCACTTCAACAGTTGAATTCTCACCTTGATCAATAACCCCCTGAGTGATTGTGATGTTAATCACTGCTTGTTCAAATCTGATTGGACTTTACAGCATGCTGTTCAATCTGCAGCAGGTGCACTGAAGATTCGAATCAGAAGAGTAGGACTTACACTTTGAAACCTTCCTTAGCAGCCTTATAAATGTCACTGCCACAATAATTAAACACATGAAGTTACACACTGATGATTCAGTGTACCAATATATATTCAGTAGGGCGAAATAGTGCTTCTATGATAAACTAATATTGGATCTAAATTAGCTAGAATGCAGCTAACTGTAGAAACTTTTTGCTCTACTGAACTTTTATTTCTGCAATGACAAAAAGATCTTTTATATCCTATAATATAATATATTACCGGTATATTACCTTTTAAAAAAAAAAAAAAATCATTCTCTTAAAAATGCCGACAAGACATTTAATCTTATATAAAACATCCAAAGGACTCCATTGTATAAAGTTCATACATAGAAGATCAAAGCAAACACAATTTAAACAAATAGAAAGCACTAGGCGTTAAATATTAATCTGCCATTATCTATATGACACCAAGGGCAAAATTTACTAAGGGTGGATTTAGTCCGCCCGATTGCAATTTTTACCGCACGTGCGGCATTCCGATCGATTTGCGATCGCACGATCGGAATTGCGATCGCACGATCAGAATCGCGATCGATTTGCGACCGCACGATCGCAAGATCAGAATCGCGATCGATTTGCGACCGCACGATCGCAAATCGATCGGAATACCGCACGTGCGGTAAAAATACCACACGTGCGAACAGAAATTAACTTTGGGCGATCGTTTCGCCCTTAGTAAATTTCGCCCCAACAGTGTAAACCTGTCCCACTCCCACAAATAACAAGTCAAGAACTACAGACTGGGAAACCTATATGCTTGCAGTGGTATTGCTGCCAAAGTATGAAGCATCAACTGCTCTAAGTATTGAATGCTGCAAAAAAAGTTACATGAACTATGCTTTATTATCCCTGGAGTCAAAGTTTTGTTTATGTCTCCAACTGTGCAATTTTTTTCCCCCTTCTCCGAGGAGCCAATATTACCTAATATGCAAGTAGTGACCTGTCCCTGGGATGAGAGCTGGTGTAGTACATTAGTGTGTGTTTATATATATTTTACCACCAGAGAATTATAGGTATTTATCCAAAATGGGGGAAAAGGCAGCAAGCACTAACTATAATTAAACACTAATTATCACAGGTGCAGCTCATGGGCAGAAAACGAATTCAAAATATGAAAAAGGAAAAAAGTGCCCAAATGAGGAGCGCACACTCAAGAAAAAAATATAAATATAAATCATATGCACATGAATGGATTAAATTAAAGAATTTTATTCACAAAATATACTCCCAACAGACAAACAAATGACTCAGGGCCATTATAAGGAGAAAAAACACTAAATGAGGTTAAAAACATTTAAAACAATGTCTCAAAAGAGACTTAACAGACATGGGATGGGAAACTACATCTGATGTTTATGAAAATGGATGTAAATCTCAAAAAATATTAATCTCAAAAATAACATTAAATCAGAAAAATGAAAAAAAAGAATATTTTTTATCCATTTCATATGTAAATAAACTCCAATCCAAACCCCTCATAGATGTGTTCAAACATATATAAGACATTGAGAGTCCAGACAGTCTGATCCGTGCATCCCATTCATTGTTAAATAGTATTCACAGTATATGTTGTTACAGTAACTTTACCAAATGAAGAGGCACTGCACCAGGTTGTCACAACTTAAAGACATCCACATGATGGCTCAGTCCGGGGTGTAAAGACTGGATTTGTGTAGTCCCTCCCAACTTCTCCCAAAATTTGCATGAACTGTGTTGTAAATTAAAATTTCTTTGATTTTTTTATATGGATTTACATATCTATTAAATATGGTAAAAAACATACAACTATAGATTATAGTTGGATAAAATTATTTCATGCTGTATGTGCCTAGTTGACCCGCTACATCTGTAAATACAGGTGCCCCAGCCCATTTGTTTCTGTGTCTGGGGTGATCGGTTACTACTATGCTGATTTATTTTTGGACTACACGTGGTCATATTTCTTAAAACCGTTACATTTTAGTTACAAGATTACAGTTAATTTGTACACTATGCTAGACAATACAAGTGGTTGTTTTATTGTAATAACAAGAACATGATCTGCAATTTTATGTGCATAGTAGCAAATCAAATTTAGTTATTCTAACTAGTTTTTTTGTTGTGTTTGGCTTGTTTCAAGGTGATTGCAGATATATTTGTTGACATCATCGGGGATTTTGTGTATGCCTCTGATCAGGGTTGCGTTGATATTGTAAATGTTCTATAAGATATCATCAGTTTCAGATAAAGAGTTACAGCTACAATCCTTGAAAAACAAAAGAAATAGGCGCAGGAAATAACTGCTGAAGTACAGAAAACCAATTTAAATTATGTATGTAAGAGATAAAATGTATATATCAAACAATCTGCAGACAAATAAGGTGTAGTAATCAAGTACACTGCTGACTACATTCAGAAGATAGACAGATCTCTACAGTATATTTATTTTGTTATATTGGGGCTGTGCTGAGCTGCCTTCATTCACTGCTGAAAATGATTGTATAGATGTAGTGCAATTAGCAATTCCCAGTTATATTTACCCATTGCACTGGTGGCACCTGAATAGCAGAGGGCTGCTCTTAAAGCCAGAGAGGTCTGCCATAGCTAGATCTCACGTAGACTGGAATCCTGTAACTGTCCAGAGTTAACACTGGCAACTAGAAAGCTCAAATGGCAACACCTGCATGCCCCATCATTTAAACTCCTCACCTCCGCGTGTCACAAAAGTGAGGGGGCAGCGAAAGTGCATGTATTCTTTTGCTAAGCACAGAAAGTATACTTTTAGCAAATACAAGCTGCTCCTTCTGTAGGTTACAGTTCACTGGACCCATATGCTTAGCATCTCACAGAACAGCTGCATAAAGCAGCTTATAGCTATCCACACTCAATAAATTCTACATAGAGAATGATAGAAATTTTAGGAGGAAATTGTTTCAGACTGTTTTCCTTGTCATGTCACTGACTTTTCTACCTCCTAAGGTAAGCTTTTCATCTGTATTCCCAAAATTAGTGAAGAGACAAAGGGATTTTGTACTTGTCTCCATACCAATTCCTTTTGTCATATATTTGGAAAAACAAGTATTCCATTTTACTTATTGCAATGAAAAATAACATTCTGATGATGATGTTGATCATTTTCCAAGGTTAGCTATACTTTTAGATTTTCTTGGAGAGTCCCCCGTTTGGGAGAATATTTCTACTGGTAGTTTTATCTACAGACTTTGAATTGAACTGGATTGTAAAACAGGAAGATAGATTTAAAGGGGGTTATTCACTAAGTTGCAAATTCGACTGTCAAATTTGCAAACAGCGCATTCCCATAGCAAATCCATGACAATTTCCCCATTGTAATTTTTTAAAGTTAAGATTGCGACAATTTTCCAATAATAAAGTTGCGACTACGACAATATTCTCATTATAAAGACATGACTGTGTTGTGTCGTTATCCGGCGAATTTGCACTTATATGCAACAATTTGGACTTTAGTGAATAACCCCCTTAATGGTAAATAACTAAGGTGACCGTCGGATAAATGAGTAGGTTAATGGCTGACTGGTTAGGTGCTCTGCAGGTTTCTTGTGAAACATTAAACATTTTTTAAATATATGTGATATAGAGATTTATGTTTCTCAGCATGAACGTTTCCTGGATACAGAAATTCCTCTCAATTTATTCTGGGGGCTGGAGAGACAGCGTTTATTTTACTCGGCCGGGGTTGGAGAGACAGCGTTTATTTTACTGGGCCGGGGTTGGAGAGACGGC
>WMED01026123.1:0-10881 GCA_019650415.1 Pipa parva
AAAAGTTTTATAAAATATAGGTATCACTCCTTACCATCAGTTTAACACACTGATGTGTCACATAATTGCTTTGGTATAAAGCGGTAGGTGGGATGTTTCAATTACACCGTAACGCTACATTAGGGAGAATGATAATGTGTGAGAGACGTGGAGTACGATAGACGATTGGCAGATGGATGCGTACTACTATTGTTTATGGTTGCTGATCACTGTAGAACAGATACGTGTATTGACTGGGATGCGCGGCATGCATCGGACTGACTATGGAGTGTGTGGCTGGATATGGTTAACACTGGCTACTGAGAGGTGAATCGTCATTGGGTCACTGACATGCACACTGGCTGAGAGATGCAGGTGTGTATTACATAGCCGAACTTAGCAAACACGATTTGATTAGCCAACCGGATGCCCAGGAGCATACACGTGCACAGTGTGGACGAATGGCGAACAACCCGGAAGCAAGTAAGTAATACTATTTAAACCAATATTATATTGTTGTTTTCAAGCCATGAGTAAGCGCCGAGCGCGAAACGCGTAGGCATTATTATCATTGTCTGTTTTAAAATGATTTTAACCATGCCCATGTGGTGAAATAAAGCCTAGATTTATTGGAGTGCCGGATACATTTATTTTCATGATTTGGATTGTCGGCTTTTTTCCTGAGCACCCGATTTACATTTTCAACGCCAAGGGATTGGAGCAGCAGGCACCAGAAAAGGTAAATTACCTTTCCTATATTTGTAGTTTTATAGTATCACCATGTATCACACTTTGTTGTTCCTTTATGTTTTACAATTTGTTTCATCCCTTCTACTTCCCAGTGCCTCCCGTCTGTTTGTGGTATTAGGAAAACCAAATATCTAATTTGTAATCAGTCTTGTAAGGCTGAGTCAATGAGAAAGAGACTAAAACCAATAATTTCTGATCATATTTTTTATTTCATTTATGGCAAAGACCATGCTGCTCTTGATCTGAACTCTTAAATAGCCCATAATGCAGTTACTTCACACAAAGCTTTATATACTACACTGTTATCTACGTTTGTATACAAATTGATTTTATACTCCTGCTTTCAGCAATGACAGTTACAAAAATATAGTCAGGTTAAAACTAGCTTGGAACTGCTTTGATGCAGATGGGAAGTCGGACAACTGAATGACCACCAACCAAAATGTAAATTATATTTAATTAGCGTATACCATTGCCTTTAAATCTCTTTCTATTTAATAATACAAAATGGTATTCACAATGGTAAAAAATAAGTTATGATCAATTACATGGACATCTCATGTCTAAAACATCAGGCTATACATGACATAATTATAGATAACCTGTATTTTCAGTGTGCCATCTTATAAATTGTACTGTATGTTAAAAATGTTTTAAAAAAATGTTAAAAGATTTTGCTTAATGTACAAATATTATCATATGGAACTTAAAGGATGTTGACAATGCTCATTTTATGTTGCTACCTGTAAGGACCTGGAAGGGATATAGTCAGTCCCAATACAGTGAAGAAGGAGGGAACATTAACTCAGGTGGTAGTAAGACAAAAGACTCTAGGGCACGGAATCTAAGATATTAAAGGTATTCACCTACAACTCCCACAAGGAGGTTAGGGCTTTCTCTGCAGAAAATATCCAGGTCACAGCCCCTAGAGCTGTAAACCACAGAGATCTAGAGGAGTCGTAACAGGCACAGGTCAGGACAAGCAGCTAGCAGACTGGTCATAGGACACAGCAAAAGGTCAAGGAAGGCAGAAATCAGGATGGTCAAGAGACAAAGCAATGCTCAGGGCAGGCATCAATCAGTCACAAATGTTAAACAGGCAGGAGTCAGACAACCAGGAAGCAAGGACTTGAAACACACCCAGGATCAAAGATTATCCTATATTTGGAAGCAGGAAGAAACAATTGCAGGGTTTAAGTAGGTACAAGGGCGGGAAATACAAATATGCCAGTATCTGAATGCATGACCACGTCAAAATGCTGTGCCCACAGCCATGACTGTACCTGGATGCAGCACCTATGACCACACTCGAGCGTGTAGAAACTCCGCGGGCACAAAGGCAAATACTTTTCCCGACACTACCTCAAGTAGGATGCAATAATAATAATACCTGAATGAGTGCAGAATGATGGAGTCTAAAGAAAGAGGATGAACATAGACTATTGTATTGGTATTATTAAATATGGCAGTTTCTGTGACTGACCAGCACCTATACCATAAGCACCGACTAGCAGTAGAACATGGGTTACATTTGTAGACTTTCTGGTTTGATCCCTCACACAGATTTGGAGGAATGCAGTGGCTTAAAAAAAATGTGTGGTGTGTTATGGAAAAAATGTGGATGCCAGGGACCTTAGTAGTAAAGTGTAAACAACAATCTTTATTGAAAAACTTGTAGCATAAATATGAAGAGGTAGATCAGAAAGTAGATCAGGTGCAGGCACAAATACTTCTTTGGTATATTCAACAGGTAGTAGCCCCTATATAATTCCAATTCTGGGTACTCACAATCACTTCCTGAATTGTGGCCTTTGTGGTGCACTGCATCTTTAAATGGAATCCACAGATGCTCTGGCTCTTTAACTGGCACTGGCTCTAATTGCTGGGACGGGACTTCTTTTGCAGCAGGACAAAATGGGGGATTCACTACACAGCTGGATTATACAGAATGGAACGTTGCTTCTTTAAATACAATATTTTGGCATATAGCCTTTTAAGCACAGGTACTCTTCTTCATTAAATATTTCTCAGATCATCGTGCTAAGTGCCTGACAAGGTATAGAAATCATTCCACAATGAGGCTTGCTAAAAATGAACACTGTGCTTTCCAAAGTTCTGTGGAATTGGCCTGTAATGACTGTCTATAGATAGCAGCAGTCTACAGACCCCCTTGGACTTACATCACAATTTCCTGACCACTTTTCTGGATGACTTCCCAATATTTCTCATCTTACATTCTCTCCAGTATTCTTTAAAATGAACTTCATGCATTAGCTGCTTTCATGCTTCTCGCTGTCACTTCTTCATTTAGTTTTAATATATAGACCAGTTCTCCCACAAGGTGTAATATTCACTATGTGTACCTTGTGTTTTCCTTCTCCTGTGGTGTGTCCAATTTCTTCTCCCTGTTGAACCATAACCTTATCTCCTTCTCTAAAATGACTCCCTACCCAATTACACATACAGTCACCACCAAACTACACACGCAACACATCCAACAGGCACTTACTGAAATAAAACAATCTTGATCCATGTCAACTATGATCCATCTCCCCTGACATTCTTCCTTCCTGTATCAACACAACTACACAACTACTTGTCTTTTCCTAGAAGCATCAATATAAAATCAGCTTCAACCTCTGCCATCAACACTAGCTCCTTCTGTTTCTTTAGATTTTACCTCAGCACAACAAGCAAACAAGGTGGGGCTTATTGACTAAAGTGAGAATTCAACTGTCGAAACCTCAGACAGTGGATTCCCATAGAAAATTCATGACCACTACAAATTTCCCATTGTAAATTTGAGACCGCAACAATTTTAAAGTTGCAACTGTGACAATATTCTTGTTATAAAGATGTGACTGTGCCAGTAGCAGTCTATTGTGACAGTCTTTAGCTGGCGAATTCACACCTTTTCCGCAACAATTTGGACTTTAGCTGATAACCCCTGATATTTTCAAAGGTGCTCTCAATTTGCTGAGTGTCAGTAAATGCACACAAACTGATTTTGCCACTAAAAAATGTATCTTATGCATATTCAACTTATATGCAACTTAAAGTGTAAGTAGACCCTATTTTTAAAGATTGCCCCATTAGAGTATTGTAAAGTGTAAAAATGATTAGTAAAATTTTCACTCACCTTTTCACTCTGCAGCACTTGTTATCCCTCTGTAAAATAATCCTCCTTCCTGTAGAGTATAATGCCACACCCCCTCCCCTCTCACATTCTCTGTCTTACAAGCCAACTTTGTCCTAATCAGATGCAGAGCTTGTGTGCAGTGAAAAGAAAGTATTAGATTACTAAACTTACACTAGCAGAAAGAGTCATTGTGTGACCTCATTAGGGGGAGGTGACTTCTGGGCACTATACAGGAAATGCAAGTACATAAGAAATGCAAGAGAGAAAGGCTGCTGAATTAAGAGGTGATAACTCAAAAACACAGAATCATTTTTACTTTTTAATGTTTAAGTTTATGTTTCTACATTATAAATATAATATATATGTATAGTTTGGTCAATAACTTTACTTACACTTTAAGTCTTCAATGCTTGAAAGATGAAATTATTTTAATTCACAATGGCATATTGAGTTGAATTTTCACAGCCCCTCCCCATAGCTTACTTCTCTATACCCAGTCCAATTTGGACATCGCTTTCCTCATTTGTACTGACAGGTGCAAGTTGACTCAGGACTCTGAATTAAGTTTCTGCCAATTACCTACTTACTTTCAGACAAAATGGATATAAGAATCTTCTTCCTCTCCCCAGCACAGTGATTACTTGGTTTTGTAAATAATCCCCTGGTATTTAACTCATGTATTTCTTGTAACATGACTTTATCAGTGAAGCCTTTTCTTGCTGCTCACTTGACTTAATGATGATTCTCATTTACTTTGCTGTTTGTCTCTTTAATAATTATATCATCATATATTTTAGTTCTCAGAGAATAATTATTTGCATTTATTGACAAATAGGCTACTAACTTATTTAAATGGAATCTGATGGGTGCCATAGTGCTCAGAGCGCCTATGTGCGTTGTTTTACTTACACTGACACCAAAAAGCTATTAGGTCCATGGGGCACTCTCTGTGTCAGATTTAATTGTACCTCTTATAAAAAAAAAAATAGCATTTCACAGGGAGCTATAAAAATAGTTATCTGTTACAGTGCAGTAGCTTGGCAGCAGAATACCAAATTTATGTTAATACAAATCAAATTTCCATTGTTTTAAATAATTACTTGAGAAACACACATGCTATTATTATAATTGCATTAATACCTTCAATAACTGCAAAGCGGGATGTTTACTACAAAATGAATTACGGTTTAACTTTGGTCTATTTTTTAACTGATATAAATGAATAAAAAAATGCACATTTTTCAGTTTATAAAGAACAAATATCAACACCAACATTGCATTCATGAAAGCAGATGAAATTGAAAAACATCTTTTTCTTTTGATCTTAGGTATTTAAATCCACCATAGCTTTTGGTTCTGCCAGACTATAGTGTGGAAGAATACTTGAATAAATTCGTATGTCCTAAATAAGCTGTGTACTACAATATACCTTAGTGTTGTGGTTCAGCGCAGATTCAAGGGGCTTATTCATCAAAGTGACAACTCAACTGCCAAAGTGAATTCTGATCACTTTTGGGTTTGTTTGCTCTGATTCTGGGTTTATTTGCTTTACTCATTAACTAAACAGAAGATTCCCATAGCAAAGATGTGACTGCGTCAGTATCCGCCTCTTGCACAGCATGGCAAAGTTATTCAGACAATGGCAACCATGCCATCAGCCTCCTAATTCACCACTTCCGTCTGGCAAAGTAAAACTGTTGAATGCAACACAATATACTTTGTCAAATTCACTACTGCAACAGAATTTGATACTTGATAAATAAATGAATTACCTGTGCACGCACAGGGCCGCTTCGTAAGTCTGAAAATGTAAGCTGTCAAAGTAGTCTCAAATGTGCCACATCTCAAAGTTTTCTGAATACTCAAATATGTGGCAAATCCATGTGAATTCACACCATTACGTGACTGTTGGGCCTTTAATAATTAAGCCTCTAAGCTTTTAGCACCTGTGTCACTATTTGATTAAAACACTCAATTAGTCCATCTGGTTCTCTGAGGCTGTTTTTGTAAACGGGGAATATTAATAAATGTGCACCATTCAGAATAGATATTATATTAAAATTCTGTGTTTATAACATAGAAATGTCAGCCCCATACTAAAAGTAATAATTACAATGAAGCCTGAAGGTACCAGTGTTTCTACGTCTAAAATATATATTTAATTTTTAATGGTAGAGGTGCAAAATATAGAGGCAGGTATATTGAGCAGAATCCTTTATTTATTATTAGATGTATAAGGCCTTATTTAATCATCTGACATGTAAAGTAATGCATTATTTCTCATTAAGGTTTTCAAATAGGGCATCCATAATGATTTTTCCATCTATTCCCCATTGATATTTATCTAAATAGAGAAGCGTGATAGTTATTAGGATCCAGGGTAAATTACAAGAGAACAATTCATTTAAAAATGTATTTTAATTATCTATTACCTGGTCTAGCAAACTGAGAGTAAAATATTCTGTCTATACTTCTAAAAATAATCATCTGCTGTTAACTACATGGATAAGATTTGATCATTAGCAATGTTTTTTCTGCAAAGGGAAATAATGTACATTAACAAGGTGTGGAAAGGTACATTATTTAGTGGAGTTTGTTTAAAAAGGGGGATATAAATAGGATATCAGATAGAAATAGCGTGCTATGCTATTCACTTCCTTGTCAAGAGAATAGGCTTGCAAATTTGCCTCTATCCATGAGTAGTGATGCAAAGGGAAGCCAAGTCACTATGCCTGGCAAATTTGGATTTGATTAATAAGCCCCAAAACTTTCTAGTATTCACTTATGTCATTTTTAATCCCCAAACCTTTTATTGTTGAAGAACAAATGACCAGGATGATCTCAACAATTGGAAGAAAAGGCAAATAGTGGGAGGAAGTCAATGTCTGGGCCGTGGCAGAGCAGGGAACATGCCAAGGTCAGTGAAGGCAAAACTCAGAACAGTCAATTGAGCTATAGGGGTAAAAACTGGAAAGATGATTAATAATGGAGACAAACAGTCAAGAATCAGGATCCAGAAATGTGATCACCGACAGACAGGTTCTTGTCAAGACAGCAATTTATAAAAAAGGAGGGCTTTGACAATACTCACAAATGAAGAAGCAGCTGAAGGACAATCACAAGAACTAAACAGTGGTTTTGGTGTTACAACTTACAACAGAGATGACAAACACATCATGTCCCCAAGTATGAGCTTCTTGAGACTTTACATGTCTGAACATTCAGATAGTTCCATGGCAACCAAAGACACCTGCGTAATCTTGCAGTTGCAGTGACAATCCGGACCAACACATTGAAGAAATTCCTGAATAACCTTATAGTCCCATCATGAGCAGACACTGAACAAAGCCACACTGACAGTAATGTCATAGTCACTGAAGTCAAGAGAGAAAGTAGCAGTCCTGATATGTACACACACAGTTTTAAAACGTTGTATGAAAAATTGATTTTGTTCACACAGTCTATGAAACATTGTTCACTATTGTTCATAACTCATTAAGCATTTGAATTAAAATAAAATAAGAATATCAAATATTTAAGAAAAACAAATGGCTCGTTGTCCCATGCAGTGCATTATATATTTGTATTGTGTAATCTTGAAATGTACTTTTTTAATAATATATTATTTGTACGTTTAAGCAAGAAAGTAGCGAAATGACATCTACTACCTTGACTGTGGTTTTACTTGTTTGAAGAAGATTTAAAATCCTGTATACAACACAGTTTGGAAATATTTCTCATTTTGAAAATGTAATCATCTATTCACCGACATAATGTAAATTTCTTCCAGAATTAATGATAGGAGATGTTGCCACTGCAATCTATTTTTAGTTGAAAGGAAACACAGCTATCATCAATGATCTCCCATTCATGAAATTGCTTTTTTTTTTTTTTTAGATTTTTTTCTCAATCTGAAAGACAGTTTTACCTGCTCTGTGAACGAACACAGCATCCTATTGAGCATTCTAATTGTCCAATTTATTTCACAGTAGTTAGCAGAAAGAACATTGTGTGTGCTTCTGTATCATACATATATTATTCCCAGCTATCAGCATCAGAATTAAAAGTAATTATGGTATAAGGTTTCCAAGACCAAAAAAAAACATTAATATTGGTGTCGAGAGTTCTGGGACATTGAACAGTTTCTATCCTGCTCCTTGTTTTCTCCTAGATTAATGCAGAGACATTGGTATTTATGAAAGGCACATGCATCCTACATTGAAAGATATTTCCATGATAAGTAAATAATACAACATACTACAGATGGGAAAAATATTGATAACTTTGAACTATCAAATTATGATATTAGTGGGGTTGAAGGGATGGTTTAGATCTGCTCCATCTGTATGTAGCGGAGGTTAAAGAAATACTAACACAGCATTAATAGAGTCTGTTATTGCCTGAATGAAATATATTTATATTTAATTTCTTAAATTATTTTAATTCACTGCTTTGGAATTCTGCAAAACTAATCCTATTGTAATGTGTTAAATGACAAAGGAATAAAGAGACAAAGGTGGCCCAGCTAGATTTGTGTAAGGCTGGTGCAACTTTGGATTCTGGGGATATAGCACCTCCTGCTTCCTTCAGCCATGGGTGAGGTAGTTAAGATGAAACAGGAGGGAAAAGGATTAAAATGTCAATATAATTGCATAATTCATTGGGACATCCCTCATCACCTCCAATAGACTGTTTGGGTTATGAGTCCATTTATCAGGTAATAATTTATAAAGAAACCTTTACTCATTATTCTTCCCATTAACAGATGGCTTTTTTTAATGCAGTTTTCCTGAACATGATAAATTGGTAAAGAAGATGGGATAATGTGTTTATATAGAAGTAATGTCTGATGCACAAATGAATCTCAAGTAAAAGGGCCCATCTAAATGTTGCGTTGGTGGTTCTACCTCACTATGCTTTCCATCTAGATTAATATATGGATGAATTGACAAGATGACTGGAAGTCACATGAACCAAATCTTAGGTAATTACTAATGTGTTGTGCAATGTAGACTTCTTACCTAGGGGGTATCCATCAAAGACAGAACAGTCGCTTAAGGGTTGTAATTTACATCCATTCAATATTTTGCTTTTTCATTAAAGGGATACTGAAGTCTCCAAATAAAGAGCTTCCTATTTATTGGCCACCTAGCATTAAGTGCAAGTGTTAAAATGACAGGTTTAGGTTCACCAATTTTATGGAATAGTCATAGGCATTGCAGAAAAAAAACAAGCAATTGAATCAGATGTTTCCAGTTAATACTAGCCCCTCCACTTCAGTCAAAGGCTAAAATCACTAACTGAGCATGCTCCTCCCACCTACTTAAACCAATTAAAATTCATCTTTCACTTTCTTCAGGAAACATGGTACAAGGCAGCTCTGAGAGACTGAAATACTGGAGAAAAGCAGCCTAAGCCAGCTGAGAGTCAAAAGATGCTTGGTAATCTAAATACTGCACACAAATAACAGGCTTTACAGTGTTAACAGGAGGATGAGCTAGGATTAGCTGAGAGTCTCTGCTCCAAGTGCTTATTTTTTCTTCTATTGTTATGACTATTATGCAAAATCAATAAGCCTAAACCTGTCATTTTAACACTTGCATTTAATACTAGGTAACCAATTTATAGAAAGCTCTTTATTCACAGGCTTTAGTGTCCTCTTAAAATCTGTTATGTAATGTGACTAATTTGACACCTTACAACAAACACAACATTACATAGCCCTTCATGTTATCCTGCATATGAATGCAATTACTATTTGGCTATTAACAAGCATTGGAGTGCCAGTTCCCCAAAGTATACTGCTCTAAATTTGCTGAGTTAACTTAGCCAGATTAACGTGGAAAATTAGAAGGCTGACACTAACCTGGGCTTCAATTTAACTTAAAATGACTACTTACTTAAAAGGAAATATAGTGACCAAGTGGCAACTTAAACTAGGAATAGACATTAAAAGGGTAGTACAAGTAAAAGTGGCAAACATAATGTGACAAACTGGTGATATTGTCTTTTCTTACAGTAAGGTCAATCTTTTTTAATAAGAGGTAGAACTGGTAGAAGAAAGACTCCAAAGTGATCCGTAAAAACGAAGATACCGGATGAGATGGCAAAAAGTAATGATGACAAGGGGGGAAAAACCCCTAGTGTGATATTGTTTAACAAAAATAAAGGAGTGAAGTGACAATGGTGTAATGATGAACAAGTAAAAATAAAAATATATTTGTGATGAAATATTGGTAAAGGAGTGATCCAATAAATGTGATAAATCACTGTATAAAAACAGCAATCTGTGATGCTTTGAAGTACTTTGTACTGGATGGATAGTGCTGAAGTAGCTCCCAATGGGAATAACTGTACTGGTTTAGTAGTGCTGGGGATAACAATTAGCCCCCTTTTGGGTTTGCACTCACCAGACTGCTTTGATATAAGTACTGAATTGTCAGTTGGTCCTCCCTCTGTTCATTTCAGAAGTTATCTCCATCTCTTCAAAACCATGTATTATACAGAAAGAAGGTAAATAGTGTGATACTGTTTAAAATTGGAATTTTAATAATGTATAAATATTCTCACAAACATTAAGAAGTAAAGCGCTTTGTAAACATATCCAGAAAGGTATTCAGGTCCTCTAGAAAGTCTCTCTCAACACGTTTTGCTAAATATCCTTTAGCTTCTTCAGGAGATAATGAAAGTCTATTGATAAAAGACAGAGATAGAGTGACATAGTTTCCTTTAAACTAATTCATGGAAATCACAGGAAGATCATGTCACTTCACATCTCTTGGTCAAAATTGCATCATTAAGCATCTGCTACTGTGTGACTGACTAACCCACATGAAAAAGCATCCAGTGTCATATTCTTCTTCACCAAGGGATTGAGCTGTTTAATGAATAAGTAGAAGCAAATTTGCATCTGGCCAAGCGAAGTGATGCAAAGTGTCACTAATTCACCTGTTACACTAAGGGGGGAATTCACCATTGTCCGAAGTAGTGCAAACAGTTCGGGCGACTGCGCC
>WMED01026124.1:0-10881 GCA_019650415.1 Pipa parva
TCACTTCGGAGCTTAGTGAATTACCCCAATAGTATGAATGCTCCCTCGGTGGCCGCATTTTGTACGTGGCATATATACACCGGCAAAAATGCAACATGAAGCATTCCGGCGTACGCACGCTCGCATCTTACGCTAGTGTGGCCGGAAGAAGGTAAGTCCCATAGGTTTACACAGCATGGCTATTTTTGTTTTTATGCGCGGCGTATATACACCACACATAAAAACGCCAGTGTGAACCTAGCCCAAAAAAGTACTCTTAAGTTTTAATTGGTTTACAGCGTTTAGTCAGTCATCTGCAATAGATGGTGTCTGTGTTTTTACATTCGTTCATTGTGTGTTTGTCTGCTCATACCCATTTCCTCTAATTGTAGAAAAAAACAAATCAAGAGAAGTGAAATGTAGCAGCAGCCAAAGGTAACAAAAGCCAAGCTGGAGAAATGCAGGCTGTGTGTGTGCTTATTCTCTGTCCTTTCACTTAACATTGTTTTATTGTGTGCGTGGAGATGACTGCACCATTTTTGACATTACTAATATATATTTAAGAATCCACCAGATCCATAATATCTTTGTAGTCGCCATAGAAATATGCCTGCAAGCAAGGCAATATCATGCAGTACTGTGTATGGCTTGGTGACAAATTTTAGCAGGTTGCAAAATGCATGGACCTTTTTAAGATACAAATAATAATAAACAATGTGAAGTAGAAAAGCCATGGGATTCATATTTATTAAAAGTTTACAGTGTTTTGGTACTCTTTAAAAATAATACACAAGACGTTCGATATCATGGAAATTATATGTAGCAATGTACAGGTAGAAAAGGCGTTATATTAATTTCAGCTTCTCACCATACTGAATGGTACCTGTGGTACATTAGCTACTTGTCAAGTATTTTTGACATTTTTTTTTAAGTATTACAGAAATTTTAGACTATTTGCACAGAAAAAGCATGAGACAAAATTCTTCAGATAAGAATTAAGTGCCCAGATTGGCAACAAAGAAAGCAGAATCAAACAGGATTTCAGTAGTGACTGGGATCTGATATATCACTTGCATTGATATCAAGCAAACAGTCAATATTTTTTTTTAACCATTTTTATTCCTTACATATTCTTGACAGTGACTATCCTAAAAGGTCTCTCTTACTCCATAGGGTTCAAGGAAGTGAGGAGACCTTGAGAGAAAATGATTTACAGGAGGTAGGAGAGGACGAAGTTTTATCCTGAGTCCCTTCGGCTCCAAAGATGTCAAGGTCCAGAGTTCATCCTACACAACACTTTAATCCTTTACTACTGCTGGAGGACTTGTGTGTAAGAACACACAACATTTTAGCTGTGCATGCTGCTACCGATCAGTACAATGCTGAATGAAGACCGTATGTAATCGCATGCGCTGAAGAATTTAATGTCTTGCCTTCGGATGTAAAATCTGTTGTTACTTTGTTGGCATGTCGGTCATTTTGCCATGAGCTTGCTCTTCCAGAGACTCCAAAAGAGATTTATCCAGAGAAGGTGCTTAATTTGTAAGTTGCAAAAAAAGTGGCTTGTAGCAAATGTCTTAATGCCAAATATCACACATACACACACATTCAAACACATACACAGCTGCACTAAGGTAAGGTCTGAATATTTTTATATTTCTAGGTGGATCTAGTTTAGAACCAGTGATCTCCATCTCTGTCAGTCTATACAAAATTCTCCCAAGCTAGCGGGAATGTTCTTTTTTTTTTTCTTTACAAATATTCCCTATTATTTGTTTTCTTATAGTTTAGTGATATTAAATTATTTTTTACTTTTCTGTTTCATCCAACATCATCTTTACTCATTGAACCAGATCAATAATTGCCATCAGCCTGTGGGGGAAAAAAAAAGAGTCAAGTCTACTGAAATTTTTCCCAGGGACTATTAGTAGGATTGTTTGTTTTACAGAGGAATGAATTGTTGGGTTGAAAAAGCATAATGCAAAATGATTTTATTATAACAAAAAATATTAGAAAGTATGTTAAGAATAATATGTGAAAAGCGTTTTATCATCCATAATAATTACTTGACGTAGTTTTCTATTTACTTACAGGTTCCCAACAGTTGTCACAAGCACATTTAACCTGGCTTTGGTAGCAAAAGAGTAGAAAAGCTGATTACTATTTGGCAAATTGCTAAGTACCTAGCGTGTATTTAGTGTGCACTGAGTTTGTTTCTTATTTAGCTACCTGCCATCTTTGAACTTTTTAAGGGAGCACGTCAGCAAGGCTCCTCTAATCAGATCAATCAAAACACAATCGCCGAGGAAGTCGATTGGAGGAGCCTCAGTATAAATATTTGTATTGCCCCCAGTGCTTCCATATTCCCATGGCATAGCTTGGGGAAACAAAGTCAATGTACCGCTGAAACACTAGGTATTTAGCTGACTTCAAAAAATAGATCAGCTCAGTTAAATTAAGACTTGATTTGTTTTATTTAAAATTACTTTTCATCAATTAGGTTTCCATTTAGGTGCTGTACTATATCTCTTTCAGTCCTTACATAACTCAGCAGCTAGTTGCCCAGCTAATGAGCCCTAGCAATAAGAAGACCTTTTACATGTAAACAAGAAGAAATAGTTCTTAACAAAAATGTAATACCGTAACTCAAAACTGCAAAAAAAAAAAATGTAAAAATAAAGCTGCCTTAGATTACCACTATAGACCATATATTAAACATTAACTCCAATGTGAACAATCCTTTTAAATACTAGCAGAAGCAGATGCACTGCCAAAAGTAAGCCTTATGTTGAATGCAAGAGAGGCATTCATTGTGCAATGAATGCAATATATGATAATCTTGAATTGGCAAGTGATTTATATGCAAAAACAGTATCAGTATTATAGGTGTGTTTTTTAATGTTTATAAAGTTTATAAAATGAATATTTTGTGGATTTGTGTTTTGGAGATCTATAAATGCTGGAGTCAGGCTTTAAGGTGTAGACTTTTAGAAGGTTAACCGAACCCCAATCATTTCACTGCCAAATAGGTCTAGTTTAAGATATCTAGCATTAAAAAAAATCCTAAATGATAAACTAAGATAAATTATATTCAAATGATTAGAAAAATAATAATGCAGAACCTCAACAATATGCAATAGCTTATGTTACATATGTTTGTACACTACTTAGCAAACCAGGACACCAAAAAACCCTACAACATTTAACAGTGTAAATAGGTAGGAAATGTCAGTAGAGCTGTTAAGAAACTAATGCTCCCAAAATTATAATACATGGGCCTGCTCCTTCTCATAAAAGTGTTGTTGCCACAAACCTACAGGGTCCATATGTTCCATATCTAGCACTTAACCCTTTAATCTGTGGATTATTTGAATTGGAAAATTGGGTCTTGTCCGAGTAAGTGATGCACAGGCCATTTGAATGTAAAAGGTGCAAGATTCTAGTACCACTAGTTATAGCAGTGTATGACTCACCCTTTTTAAAGAGAACATAAGAGGGTAGTTCGGGATATCTACACCTGCACCGATGATGTGTAGTGACTGATTTTGGTGTCCGCTTTTGGTGACTTATGATGGTTAAGATCACATGGGCATTTACAGTAAGCACAGTATTGAGTCTTTGTGGTGACAGCCATTTCAAATCCAGATAGGAAGGAAGTGACTTCAAACTGCAGGACTGTATAGTCTATGTTGCTGCATTAATGGATTGATTTCTCAGCAGTATAGTACTATTATTTTAAATAACTTTTTTTTTATTGGCTTTTGTGAATGCAGTTTTCAAGCTATTTACTTTGTTACCAGCCTGTTCCAATCACTGGACAAATCTGTTTTTTACCACTTGAATTGCTGTTCTGTTGCTTTCTGTGGAAATAGTTTGAGCTGAAGCAAAAATATGGCAGCTAATTTTCATATATACATAACAAAAACATGAAATAATGTTGTTTTATTTTACTTGTGAATAGAGTATATTTTACCTTAAATATTACTTCCGTGTTATAACGAATTAATTGCACAGGTCTTCCAGAATGGGAGTAAATAATTCTGCCCACTTCAAACTGCCATCCTGCTCTCTCATATTGTAGTAAAGCAAAACTGCTATTACAAGTAATATTTATATTAGTATTATAAATAAAAACTGTGACTAGCTTTTTTTATAGTATAAATTATGTTGCAGCGCTTCCCTCAATTATACATGAAGTGCCAATCTTATTGGAATTCTAGTAGTCCAGCAATAGCTGGAAAGTTACATACTACATAAGCTTGAAAAAAACATTCCCATATTATATGATATCATATAAGGAGCAAACAACCTCATGCAGGTCAGCTAAAAATTCAGCTTTCCAGGGGAAAATATATTCATTGATGAACCAAAAACATCTCTAAATTGTACACCTCTAGATTAAGTTCTTTATAATTGGAAATGCATTTTCTTGCCAGAAAGCCATGCTACCCATTTTAAACATAATATATCACTCTTATCACCTTGGTAGGAAATTCCTTGAGTGTCCTTAGAGTAAAAAAAAAAAATCCCATCCTGCCCTGGGGGTAAAACCTCCTTTATTTCAGTTGCTTGTATCACCTTAATGAAGAGAAGTTCATTAGGCACATTTGTTGTCATCTGGGAGATATTTGTACATATTAATAATTTCCAATTGAATGAACAGACTCATCTCTACAGCCTTTCTGTATAGTCTGAGTCTTTTATGTGCTTGGTGGCACACCTTTTGATGATGACACTGTTTTCTCTTATAGGTGCAGGTGTGCATATTGTGCAACTGCTGTGCAGATTTGTGCAGTGCAACACCGTAATCCATAAAGTTCAGCTTTCTGTGGTGATTGAGGGGGGAATTCACCATAGTGCCAAGTGAGGTCCGGATCCTTCACCTCACTTGGTACAGACTGTTATGCGCTTGCTGATGTCCTGCACGTAGACATCAGCGAACTCTTTAAAGGGATTCCAGTCTCGGCGAAACCAAAAGAGTCTCCTCGCCGAGACTGGAATCCCTTTAAAGCATTCGCTGATGTCCGCGTGCAGGACATCAGCGAGAGGATAACAGCGTGTGTGAAGTGAGGCGAAGGATCCGGACCTCACTTCGCACTTAAGTGAATTCCCCCCTTAATCTCCATACTCTCCATATGCCAAAACTCTTGGGTATATTTAACACCACTGTGTGTCCTCTTTTATTAACTGCAAACATGATTACTTATAATTTGAAATTGCATGCATGATGTGAGAAAGTTAATTTCACTGCATTTTAATAAATGAATGCAAATAACTAAAAAAACAGTAATCTGGATTCAAATATGTGTGTTTCATGGCAATACATAGAGATGAAGCCAAGAGCTAGAATGTATAGCTGTATGTCACTGGACTTGCGGAATTAACCCACTCTTGCAAATTAATAGTATAGAGCGAATAGGGTGAATACATACATGTACTATAAATACAATAGGGCTTGTCTTATCAAAACAAGTCATACATCACAGAAGTAGGTGGTCCTGCAGATCTCTACATTCTAGAAGGCCTAAGGGAATTTTTATAAGGATATAAGGTCAGCAACAACTGTATTTTTCAATGCATTTTTTGAGAGGAAGTATACTGTAGTTTTCACCTCATAGCTTAATACTGTGTAACACAGGTGTCCATTCTCCTTGTTCTGTAGTATTGGTATCTATAAATAATTCTGCACAAAGACACAAAGGTAACATATATGTATAAATGTAGAATATGAATGTTTGTTGTGTAAAACAAACTATGGACTTATAGCTTTCTACTTATTTAAAGTGAACCTGTCCAATCACATGGAAGCTGTACTGTGGCAGGCCTTATGGTACTGGGTCGCAGGATGGTGATGCGTGCACAGGAAGTGGGTCACCATCATACGGGCTGGCAACATGTGTTGCTTGCCCTCCCACCCGCCTGATCCTTCACAGCTTTGCTGGGAGGGCAACTGGTCCCCTCTACAGCAGAGGTTGGGTACTGCTGCTTTAGTGTATAGCAAGTGCTCTGCTTTACTCTGCATGTTCCTAAGTGAACCTGACATATCCGATTTAAGTAAATCTTGCAGATAAATATTCTGTTTTAAAGAGGACCGCCTGCTATTTCACTAAGATAGTAAAGGCACTTTATCAGTTAAATTATTCTGGGCAAATTCAAATGTAATTTTATACAAAATACATACAAATAATATTGTTGGGGGGCATAGTTTCAATATATTGCATGATTAAGTATTTTGTGATGCTGTAGTCAGTTTTATAAAAGGTGTTTTCCACTGTGCCTAAAATTACTTTAATCTATTTTATTCTTGCTCCTTCTGTTGTTTTTACAGAGTGAAAGTAAAATGTAGGAAAAAGTTTTTCACCGTTTCAGGTAATACAAGGAGCACATTTGCCATATAATTTCATTACAATCTTTTCTTCCTCTTGATAAGAATGACATCATTTCATTTAGATCTCAGGATCCTTTTTCCACTACTGTTTCTCTGGTGTCATTAGGTCAGGAATTGGCAGAGGTCTGGCAAACGAGTCTTTTCTGTGTATGAAATGCCAGATTCTGTTGTAGTTTTTTACCAAGCAATCTGGATGGTCAAAGAAAGCACCTGGTGTATATGTGTTTCCTTTTACTGATCTGCCATTGTTGCCAGATCTACATAGTAGGCAAGGAAGAATACAAAATTATTTTTATTCAATTTCTATTTTATGGAGATGTTTAATCTCTGACATGCTGAATAGACCGACAAGGTCCAGAAGGCAACAATGCTGGAGATTAAAGTGCCATCTAGAGTACTTTGTATGTTCATTGTGGATTCATTCTGGGCATGGAGAGGTAGAGAAAAATATATAGGCCCTCTATTACTAATTCATACATAGACTGTTGAGCTCTTCACATTCTGACGTCAGGTTCATTGTAGCCAAAGGCATACTTATTGCAGCTAGGGCTGCTTATATAAACACAGATTTTTGTTTCAAACACTAAGGGGGTTATTGGGTAAAGTGAGAATTCGACTGTTAAATTCTCAAACAGCGGACTGTCACGGCAAATCTGTGACCTAAACAATTTTAAAGTTCTGACCGCGACATTATTCCCATAGCAAAGTGGAGACCGCGACAATATTTCCATCATGAAACCATGACTGCGACAGTAGCAGTCTATTGCTACCATCTTTAGCTGGTGAATTCACACCTTTATGCAACAATTCAAACTTTAGTCAATAACCCCCTAATATGGACATTTGAATATAAGCACGGGAGGTAACCTGCAGCAGTAATAAGTACTGCTACCTCTCTCAACTGTTGCATAAGTGGTCTTTCCATAAGAAAAATTACATTTGAAATCCTGTGTTGGTGAAAATAGTAATTTTTACCAGCTTCTCAGCTTGATAAATACACCCCTCTTCTTTTGGGTTATAGTGTGACAGCAGTTGTAGCAAGTTTAGTATATTACAGTATGCTTCTTTTAGATCTTAAAGCACATATATATACCGTATATATTTAAATGAGCCTCACTGAAAGGTATGGGGACTTCTGGGTAGTTGCTGTTCACTAACAGAATCTGCTGATCTGTGCTTGTGTCTATGCTCTGAGAGAGACAACATGGGTAGAATATTTCATAAGCTAAGAGGAGAAGCTAAGATTTTAAAAGAATTGAATCTGTCCAGTGGGTCCCAACTTATTTTATTTTTCAGAGCATTTCTCCCTAAGTAAACGTTAAAGGTGAGTGTGACATGTGTTTGCAGCTATTGTTGGCTAATATCTTTATGCTCTCAATGTAAGTAAAACCATGTCAGACGCTGATATTGCTTTTATTATTTTATTCAGTTCCTTGTACTACTAGTGCTATAACATTGGCAGGGCATGGTTACGTCACACTCATTTTAACAGTTTATTATGGGGGAGGGGAAATATTGTTGTTTCTACACTGACGTCTCCACTTTACAAGTAATATGTTTCTGAACTAGAACTCGGCACTCACAAAGTTACAAAGTCCAAGTCTTTATAATGGTTTGTACAAGCCCTGCTTACATTTTGTACGTGAAACATGTTTTGTATCAGATAATGAATTGCTCTTTTGGTGTATTATAGGTAGTATCAAAATGTAATTAAAACTATTTTGGCTAAAGAGCCAAAGATTATATTTGGTCTACAGAAATTCTTCCATTTCTGGGAAGTTTTATTTACAAAGTAAGGGATTATTATAGAAATTAATTTTTAATTTTAGGCAAAATGACTTAGTGTCCGTATATAGACATAGAAAACAAGGAATGAAAATTTGTATGATTTAATAAGCATTTGTTACTTATTGCATGGAAACTTCCTATATGAATTTATGGAGATGTGAGTTATGGGTATAATACCCCTAATAGCTGCTAAACACATATATCTTTATGTATGTTTTATATATAAATATTCATGCTTTTGTATGCATTGCAAAAATGTTTTCTGACTTAAAAATAAATTATTTCCACATCACTCATTAAAAGCTTTTGTGGCCAGATAATGTTAGGAGATGCAGAAATGGTTTTTTTAATGACTTCTATTTAGATTCACATTTTAGTTATTTAATTTTACTGCTGCCTTCTTTTCAGATCATGCCTTTTATTATTCCAAGTTGCATAATGTTTAAATATTATGTATTAATCTTTTATTGAAATAAACTGATCATGGAAACACTTTCTGTTATTCCTCTTTTGTCAACCTGTTAAGCTAGGGTCTGACAGACCACTAAGGCCACTGACACACTCAATTAATCAAATTGTTTCCAGAGGAGCGTAGTAACCAGCTGTTAGCATTCTCTGGTATACTGGAATTATGAAATGTAAATGGAGTTATAAGTTGTAAATATATCCTACCACTTAACTGTATAAATACACTCCCATTCTCTTACCACATGACTGTGCAAAAAATCATTTACTCAGTCAACAGAAAATGATTCATGTAGGCCAGGGGTCAGCAAAGCACAGCTTGCAAGTCACATATGGCTCTTCAGCTGCCTTGTTGTGGCTTGGAGCACATCTCCCTAGCTCCGCCCATGACCTCCAACGCTTCTTCTGATTGGACGTTGGTGTAATGAAAGTATCTTACCTGGGCGGCTCGTTCCAGCGGCGCTCTCATCGCGGCTCGAGGCGCGCCGCGATTCTCCTTCCTGCTCGTCGGGTGTGCGCGCTGACATCACAAGCGCGCACACCGCGGCTGCACGCTCCTTGAGGGGGCTGCCGCTGTCAGCTGACAGGCTCTCTGGGTATATAAGGGAGTCTGTCGGCCCTCACCGGCGCCAGATTACAGAAGTTACTCCTGCCTGTAGTTACTTTTGGGTCTCCCTGTTCTCAGCCACAGTTTCTTGTATTAAAGTTATAACTGGTCCCTGTTCCTTTGCCCCTGTGCCTGTGTCCCTGTTCCAGTGCCGCTCTTTCTGCTCCAGTGCCTGTGTCTCTAAGCTTCCCCGCAGCTTGCCTAGTCAGCCATTTTCAGTCCTGGGGGCCGCGACCTGGATACTTTCCGCAGCGAAGCCCTAACCTCCTTGCGGGGGCTCTAGGTGAACACCGGAGGTATCTTAGATTCCGCGCCCTAGGTTCTGTTGTTAGTTGGCTCCTAGTCTGGTCGCTTCTCTCCTCCACGAGCTTACCCGCCCCATCATTACAGTTGGCAGGTCATGTGATTGGGAGTGTGCCCTCCTCCCCCTTTGTGGCTTAAAAAATATTTTGCTGATGGATGAAGGAGTGAAATGGCTCCCTCTTCTTCAAAGTTTGCCAACTCCTGATGTAGGCTCACTGATCTGGTGCTGCTCACTAGAACCCCTGCTGGTCATTAGATCATCAGAATAAAAGAATATTCTATCTTTAAGACCAGGGGTACACTGACTGGTTTGTAGCTGGGCTGGGAAATAGTAACCATTGTTTCCTGTGGGTAATCCACACAGGCTATTTTGTTTTTCAAAATGGGCAATAATGAGTCTTATTAAGAACAGCTCCACTACAAAACAGCCAGTTTGGACCTGGCTTGAAAACCAAAGATCTGACTTTAAAGGAGAACTAAAGCAGAAAATGAAAAAAAGACAGTTCAAGCTGTACCTAGCGTGCATTAAAAGTAATCACTGGCAGCAGGAATAGAGCACCCTTTTGTAAGCAGGAAGGCAAAGTTAATAGTGTTATGTGTATAACAGTGCTTAGTTCCCGCCCACTGAGTGGGGTGAGGCTAAATGATGATCGACATTATAGCTCCTCCAATCAGATCCCTGCTAGTTTGAGATTTAAGGGATGTAATTGGAGAAGCTAAAATGACAGTCATCATTTGGCCCCACCAAACCCAACTCAGGAAAGAAAAGTCAGGCTGACAGGGAAGATAGAGAGAAACGCTGTATAAAGGTACATTTTTGATACACATATATATTTACAAAAGAGTTATTCATTAGTAGAACCTAAATTAGTATGAGAGTTTTGAGGTGAAGGATGCACTTTACATCCGGCGCCTGCCCTCAGTCTTATATCTGCCAGATTAATTTTTTTCCTGCCCCAGTGCCTGTGCTCCCCTGTGGCAGTAAGTCTCACCCTACACTCCTGATTTATGGAGAGTGGAAAATTACCTACAAATTACTTATTTGTTTACAAACAGCACTATCCTTTCAGCTTTTTTTTGCCTTGTGAGACATATAAACTGCTACAGCACACAAGGATTTTTAGGAAAAATACAAAAATATTCATTGTTACATCACCTAAGTCGACGTTTCGGTCAGCGAATGAGACCTTTTTCAAGACAACATAAAACAACATTAAAATTGCCTTTAAATAGACACACTCGTGCTCCCAGAATGCATCACCATCAGAATTCACCATGATGTGACTCACCGTAGCACCACCTAGATTGGAGGAATGTGTAGAAAAAACACAGAACAAACAATAAGATTAAA
>WMED01026125.1:0-10881 GCA_019650415.1 Pipa parva
AGATCTTCTACTGCTAACAGCAGAATATACCAAATGTTAGATCACTTAAGATCTTCTACTTCTGTCTTTGAAATTTGAAAACAGAAAAGGCCAAAGAATACTACTTTACCTATGCATTGTAACATTATTCATAAGTTAAAACCACAAAAAAAAAAAAAAGTCAGGTAAGTGTATGTTGATTACAAATGATGCTTCCAGTATAAAGTTAAGTGTAGAACACCATTGCAGATTAAATTTAATTGTGTTTTACTATTATTTATTTATTTTGTTTTACATCTGCTTTGCTTTTGATGATCTCACTCTACCTAAGTGGCAGTAGACTCATTTTTCCTTTTAGATAACATCAAATAATGCAATAATTTTTTTTTTAAATTTTCAGTGACAATTAAAAAAAGGAAATGAATGAAATTGCTCTATGGTCATCTCACATGACAATGGGTTTCATGTTTTATAAAGTAATAATAGTAGCTTATGGCAGATGTTTGTCTGACAGTATTCTCTTCTCATTGTCCAGAAAATATACAGGCTAGAATAGTAAAGAATACCACTTCACAATGGCAGTACCCACTACTAGAATGACCAAACTTAACATCATAGGAAAGCCAAGAGAGTATAGGTGATACCTTTTATTGGCTAATGGAATAGATGGTAAATGCAAGCTTTCCCCACTACTTAGCTCTCTTCTGTATAACTGGGGTATGCTGGGTAGTCTGTGTAACTGGGGTATGCTGGGAAGTCTGAATAACTAAGGTATGCTGGGAAGTCTGTAGAGACAAGAGAGTATAGGTGATACCTTTTATTGGCTAACGGAATAGTTGGTAAATGCAAGCTTTCCAGGCTCCTAAGGCCTCTTCATCAGGCAATAATATGGAACTGAGAATGACAATTTTATACAGAAACTGGTACATCACGGCTAAATGTTAATATTTTGCTATGGTGTACCAGTTTCTGTATAAAATGTGATAATATAATTTAATAAAATCAAAAATATCGATCTTGTGATATCGAACGATTTTTACCGATATCACGATATTGAAATTTGATAGAAATTTGTAACCTGTTTATTTCTATGGAAAATCCATAATATAGCTGAAAATGTTATATCTTAATATTGCCAATATCACAATATCAATATTGTGTTATCGGCAATATCGATATCACGATATCAATAAAAATCAGCCAATATCAGCAATATTGATATTGCAATATCGATATTTTCAGTTTTATTAAACTTCGCCCTATATCTGCAAAATGTCCCTGCATTCTCCCACCTATAAAACCACAGCAACATCATATTTTTTTTAACTTCTCTATATTAAACTTTTCCTATCCAATAACATTTCCGGTTCCGCCCATTGAAATCCTAATATTTTTGGCGAAAAATGTGAAATTAGACGTTTCATGCAATATCAGTGAATTTTATCAAAGAAATTAGCAGGAAATAATATGTCTGAAATATGTCTGTAATATTGATGTCCCCTGCCAGGGGACCAAGGATTGGAAGGGAATTTTTGGAATGTTCCCTTCTAGGGGACACAGGATAGGAAAAGGTTAACTAGCCACAGTAAACTTAATTTAACCCTTTCTCAGCTACCAGTAATAAGTGTATTGGACCCATTAATGGGTTACACTGCTAAGTCTACAGTTAAATATTACCCTTTTTTCTTTGTTGAATCTATAAATTAGTCAAAAGAGAAATAGTAAGTTTTATCCCTATATAATTTAGAATGAATGGTTCACTATTTTGCCTTTCTGCATTTTGTATTACAAATATGAAGCGCTCATAATCTGATTTTTTTTTTTTTGCCACAGGCATTCTTTAGTTATTTTGCTGTCAGTACAAGTGTTATCATTTTATATCGGATTTTCTACAGTGACAGACAAGTTTTAACAATTGAAAATGTATTATGATTATCAAAACATCTTGTCATAAAACTGCCCTCTGGCGCTAGGAAACTGCAATGAAATGTCTTAAATTAACTTTAAATGTTGTCCCTTGAATGGAAAAGTGTCTAATTGCAAGAGACCACATACAAAATGTTCTTCTGCTGTTTAAATTCTCCTGAAGGGCTTAAATATATTAAATATTAAAAATAGTCAATTCATTTTATTCCATGCTTATTTGTACAAAAGGAGAGAAGACATGTTTAGCAGTTACTGAAAGAAAAAGAAAAACTTAGTAAACTCAGTTACATGAACACCTTGAAATTTAGGCTTCCTCCTATCTCAATTACTGTACTGATAATCTCACCCGGACACACTGAGGAAAGCAATGGTATGCTTATTGCCCTGTAGCCTATAGTGAACTATTGGAGCTATATCTTTTTGTTATACAGATCAGCCTGTATCAGCAGTGGCAAACCTATGGCGCAAGTACCAGAGAGGGCAGATGCGTTATCGCTATCTTCAATCCCCCCAAAAAACAAACACTCCTTCAGTGCAAGCTTCAGACCCGACCTGACAGCTTTCAGGTCAGATCAGCAGCTTACACTGAAGGAGCGCTCACTTGCTGATATGATAGCTGCAGCAAAGCTCTTCCTTTCTTGTGATGATGTCACTCATCAGTGCCTGCACTTTGGGGGAAGGTGCTGGTGAGTGACATCACTTTTTGGCACTCGGTGCTGAAAAGGTTCACCGCCACTGGCCTATATCATAGTCTAAACATCAAAAAGAACTGTATTGTTAAAGAAGAAGCATTTTATTATAGTTTTTTAACCTTAATTCATAAATAAGCAGGAAAAGATATCCCCCCATCTAAACACAAAATTACTAGAACATGTTCAGATCATGGTGAATGATTTTTTTAAAAAGCTTTCCTACTTTACTAAACCCTATGTTTTGTTTTGTAAGGGGTACCATCATAAATATATATAGAAAGGTTTTATTTATGCCTAAAACTCTCATGGATTATTGGGTCAAATTTTGTAGATTTTTTAATAAAAAAGTGATCAACTTTACTTTTGAAAAAGTTTGTCACTTGTTGTACCTGTATGGATGGAATAAGGATGATGATGATTACTATGTACAATGAATATAATATGAATGCAATAATATAATATTATTATAATGATAGTTCAGTAGCAGGGTTAAAATGAATGTGTTCTAAGAATAATAATAAAATAATAATCTTGCATTGTTTTATGTATATTTTAGTAGCCCTCAGATATTTTATATTATTCATGATATGATAGTTTCAAGTAGTTCAAAAAACATAAATACTAATATAACATTATTTGTTTCTAGTTATTGATATAAAGTTTATTATTTAATTATTTAAGTTTAGCTGATATTAAATACAGATATATTATATAGCTTCTATACCAAATTAAATTAATTAATTCCCTTGATAATACCTATGCCAAATATCCAATCATGCTTTTTAAGTTTTCCAGCATTCCAAACATATGGTGTATCTCCACTATAAATATCGCAGTGGATGCCATATAGATACCTCTAACTGGGATCCAAAATGTGTAAGTGTCACTGCAAAAATAGAACTGATAATTGGTCTATTTATTTAGCCAAGTTCTCTGTTGGAGAAAATGAATGTTATTTTGAATTTTGAAATGGCCATTTTTATAGATGTTGTTCTTCTGTTGTTTATTCAAAAGGCCAGATTTAATTATGAATAACAAAATCTTTTTTTGCTTTTGACATTTCCCTACATTATGTGTGGCTATATTGTATCTCCTGCAGTCCTAGTCTAGAATTATGTTATGTCTCATTTCAAATAAGAGTGTATTATCCAAGCATAATAAATGCCTGCATTTGGTTCACTATAGATTTAATTAAAAAAAAGGTTGTTTTTAAAACTTCCCTTGCCTGCATTTTATACCCATTAGTAAGCCATACATATACAGTATGAAGCTTCTTTTCCTATATATTGATATAATCAGTCAGTAGCAAGGACAGAAGATATTAATCCACTTCAAGCTAATATGGTTATCTAAAGCTTTTAGAAAGTTCAATGAAGCCTCTAGTTTTGGAAGAAATTCAATGAAGTGTGAAAAAGCGCATATTGCAACAGTAAAATGCAGTGCTTCAATAAAATTGTAGATTATTTTTTTTTTTTAAATGGCTTAATCTGGGATATTTTTTTTCTTTCATTGAGATTTATCTTTCGAGAACTAATTTTAAAAAAAGAAACCACATTCAATGCATTATTACTCAGCAGAAAATATACTTAGATGCTTTGCTTTATTTTATATATATCAACAAATATTTTTTTCACATGATAAGTTTTTAAAACATGTTATAAATTGTAATAATTAATTAGTGGCCATAACCCAGAAAAAAAGTACATTTTATAAAATATACAACAATTTTGAGGCTAAATGTAGTAGAGTTCTGTTTGAGGGGATTATCCACTAAGGTGCAAATTCGACTGGCAAATTCTCAAACAGCAGATTCCCATAGCAAATTGGTGACAATTTCCCCATTGTAAAGTCGCAACAATTTTTTTAAGTTACGTAAGATTGCAATAATTTTCAATTAATAAAGCCGCGACTGTGATAATATTTTCATTGTAAAGACGTGACCGTGACAGTAGCAGCTAATTGCGACTGTCTTTATCTGACGAATTCGCACCTATACATAACAATTTGGACTTTAGTGAATAACCCCTTTAAGTGTTCATTTTAACAACCTACAGTTTTAATGTTTGGCTTTCTAGCTAAAATGTATCTTTTAATAAATAGTATCTCCGAGAAACACCGCTTGGAGCCACACACTGCGGCCAAAGAGCCAAATGTGGCTCGCGAGCCGCGGTTTGCCGACTGCTGTTCTAGCCTATAGTAACCAATAGGAAATGTTTTTAACTGCAGAAAATTGATCAAACTGGACTGCTGATTGGTTGATTGAGTTACAAAATCAGTATAAGTTTGTTCCTTTATACATTTGTACTTTTCCCTTTTTTTCACACAAAAAATTAATAATATTAAATAATAATATTTTTTTATATTATTATTTCTTTATCTATATCTTACATGTCTCTCCTGAGAAAGATAAAACATTCCCATAATAACTAGTTAATCTTGGTTGATCATGTAGCTAAAACCTATATTTTATGAAAGGTGCAATGTGTCTTCTGTACCTGTTTGTTTTCCAAAACTTTTTCCTAAAATTGTGTGATGAAGTACACACCACCCATATAAATGTATTAATTTGAAAATAGAACCTGTTGTATTTAGAATCTAATACACCTGAATCTTTGCTTGAAAAATAACTTAGTGGTGGATACTCTCAATCAGAATCCTGAAGAAATGTTAAGTACAGTGTGAGAGGAAAACACCCTGAAGCAGTGGAGGCAACACATTTCTCATGAGATCTTTATATGTGACTGCCTTCAAGTGAAAACTCTGCAATACAGGTGCCCTGGTGTAATGGTTGTGTTAAACCTACTTACTAATTGATGTGTTTCGAGAGGCGCTGAAACATATGTAAGCATGACTTCAAGCTCTCTTGTATAAAATAAAACATTCATCTTGTGCACATACAAAGAACTGCAAGCCTATAGAATCAGAACCAAGTTCCCATGGCAAAAATTAGATCTGTTTTCAAAATGGAATTGTGCTCAACTCCCCAGACAAATTCAAAATATCAGAACTAATGATGGGTAATATTGTGTTAGTTGTGAATAAAGAAGGAAGTAAAAGTGTAAAGGTGATATATTTATTAAATGACAAGGTTAATTTTGTAAGCTTTGATGATTAGATACTTTCCTCAGCCCTGTTATAATATAAAGATTAAACTGTCTTTCATGCTTATAGAAACATCTCCAAAGCATTGCATTGATTAAATGGAAGATTAAAGCTTGCACACTGTTCCTAAAATGGAATTTATTATTTAATTGTAAACGCGTGAAGTGCAACCATTTCTAACCTACTATTTATTATATGTTGCTAAAAAGGACAATATTTTCTGCATCCTGATTGCTCCAAGCAATATATTTTGTCATGTAAATGGTCTTATTTTCAGGGTAAACCTGAGAATGTGTTATGTATTCCTAAAAGTGATTTTTCACACATAAATGAAACTATATTGTTACATACATTCTTTTTATTGACACAGAACCTGTGGGTTCATCAACTCCTTATGGTTGGACCTTTGCTTCTTAAACAAAATACAACATTGGAATATTTATATAAAAAAAGATAAAAGAAAGAATGTATATGTGATGATAGCATATCATATCCATCCAGTTCAGCCTATTTTCCTGCAATACTGATCGAGAAGAAAACAAAAAAAGCAAATGTCAATTATACTCATCTTAGGGAAACAATTATTTCCTGACTCCAAATATGGCATTCACAATAACTACCTAGATAAAGAACCAATCTCCAGTAATCTAATACCCATATCTTTTAATATTTCTACCTTCATGTAAGGCATCTAGGCCCCTTTCAATTTTATATCAGAGAATGCCATTCATTAACTAGCCTAAAAAAAACTTTGTAAAGACGCTCTACGTTTGGAATAAGAAGACTAATTAATGGGCGAAATTTATTAAACTTGGAAAGACCGCTCTAAGGGCGAAATTTATTAAAATTGGTAAATTACTGATATTGCGATATCGGTAACATCGATATTGCGATATCACAATTTTACCAATATGGTTATATCGAAATTTCAGCCTGCCATTGAAATCAATGGTTCGGCTGAAATTCGATATCGCGATTTCGGTAAAAACCCATTAGATGTTGCGATATCGATGCTATCGCTTTTAATACATTTTGCCCTTCAGTCTTTTTCTATCTTGATTTTTAGAATAATTTTGGATGGAAAGGTAGTCATACTTTACATGAGTAGCATGGCTACCTTTCAATCAAAGATTTTTAAAAAATCAAGATTGAAAAACTCAGGGGGGAATTCACCAAAGTGAGAAGTGAGGTGCAGATCCTTTGCCTCACTTCACACTGATTGTTATGTGCTCGCTGATGTCCTGCACACGGACATCAGCGAGTGCTTTAAAGGGAATCCAGTCTCAGCGAGGCAACTCAAGTGCTGTCGCTGAGACTGGAATCCCTTCAAAGCACTCGCTGATGTCCGCGTGAAGGACATCAGCGAGCGCATAACAGTCAATGCGAAGTGAGGCGAAGGATCCGCACCTCACTTCGCACTTTGGTGAATTCCCCCCTCAATCTTAAAATCTTGAAAAAATCTCACAAGATTTCTCTCAGTAAACTCAGAAAGATAAATTTCATCTTAAAAATTACACTGTTTTTACAGAAACCATAGTCTTATGAAATTAGGGATACTAAGGCGACATCTGTATTTTAGCAATTTTATATTGGTCATATAGGAAGCAGTTACTTTGTGTCAATAAATACTCTCCTGTATTGAAAATATATAAAAAAAAAAAGATGTAGCACAAATGTTTTTGTTAAATTCTTTAAGGCTGAATTTTTTTTTCTTTTGAACACAACTTAACAACATATCCTGATGTGTTAAAATAACTTTTTCCATTGGAGCGCCTATAAATGTACTTTCTTCTATCTTTATTTATAAACTGTGAATTGGCTGTTGTAAGTTTCTGAAGCCAGGATCTTCAAGATGTGTTATTCAGGAATGTGATATCTTTTCTCACAAAGATGTCATTGTCCAGATGAGAAAATGTTTTTGTAATGAACAATGTGATGAAATGGAATAACGTGTATCTAGTATGATGATTGCAAAGTCTCTAAGAAACAGATAAGTGTGCAAAACTAACACTCACTAAATTGAGGTGAAGGACGTGTATTAGTGACCAATTATCAGTTCTATGATGACCATAGTGGGGATCATGGCTAATACAAGGTTTTACCAAACTACTTGTTTTTAGCCTATTTGGAATTAAGAAAAGTAGGTCTGCATTTTGTTTTATGAAACTGATTTGTGGAAAGCTGCCTTTTGGTAAAAATGTCTCAAACAAAGCTGGAACAAAGAAACACTTAAACAAAAATGAATCTTAAAATGCCAAAGCCCTTCTTTAAATAATGAAAAGGATTTATAGTAAATGATGAGATCTAGTTTAATTATTTTGTATTAGCCTTGGTAATGAAATTGAAGCTAAACATTTTATCCATGAAATGTCACATAAAATGTGCTTCTAGCCATTTGGCTTATCTATTTTATAGGCCTTTTATTTTTACATATTTTTTCTAGTCTTTCATCCCATCCAGACATCCCTGGCTATGGAACACCTATGCATATTATTTACATCCTGTGGCATGTCTGTATGGTTCTAGTGATCCTATTTATCTTGCTGATGTGAATCAGCAAGATGCAATGTTTCCATTCTCACATCAGTTAGTCATGCCTTTACATTCAAGGAGACCTAAAGGTATAAAAAAAAATAAATATTAAAAAAAATTACCTTATATTGAGATGAATCATTAAAGTCACAGTGCTGTAATTACCCGGCACCGATGCTTACTTCACAGCGTGCAGGATGAAATAGAAGCCAGCTTGAACTTCCTCTGATTTGGTTGCACCAGCCTCACACACCATCACGCTCATTGCGGGGAGCATTCTCATTGGCCCCCACATTGAACATGATAACATTGAAACCATTTTTTCACCACTGATACAACTTAGTGGGAGGATCTTCATGCTGGCTTCTGTGTCAGCCTGCACTGTGAAGTAAGCATTGGTGTCAGGAAATTAAAGCACATTTCATGCTATGACTGTAACGATTCATCTCAATATAAGGTAAGTTTTATAGTACTTTCTTTCATTTTATATCTTTAGTTCTCCTTTAAAAATATCTATTTAAGTCCTCAAGTTTGTAACCTGCACTGGAAAACTAGCATTTGTATTCTGCAAATCCTATCTGCCGATCAATTTATGTTTCCTCTCTGTTCATGACATTACCCTGATTTCTTGACTCTACTCCTTCATCATGTGCCTTAATCTTTATTTTGTAGTAAGGGTTTTTTACCGATGCCTTTTGACCTATTTATGACTGTTTGTACCTTCACTATTTTTTCTTTAATAGAATATGTGTGGTGTCTTTATCCACAGTGCAGCTAAACATTCTGGAGTGTAAAATGGTCAATATAAATACCATCATACGCTCAGTTTTCTTTTCAATGGCTCCAGATATTTACAGAGTTTTACAGAGTATTCTGAGCCCATCAAAGTTAGTAACTCTTTTATACATTATTTAGTAAAATAAGACATTAAAATTAAGATAATCACAGGGTTTTAGGGGCTCTAGTTTCTAACCATGGTTAAATGTACTGCATAGTTATTATTATTGGATTAGATTCCAAACTCTTCAGGTTTATAGAAAAGAACACAGGAAATCATTTTCTTTCTGACTCATTGTTTGGTTCATAAAATCTTTGCCCTCTGGCCAGAATGGCTCAAGGTCAAGGCAGTTATAAATGAAAAAAGTCATAGAAAATGTTTAAAATTATCATGGATAGAACATGATCAATGGAAGGGGAAGAAAGTGAAGTGCATCGCTATTCAGTGTATCTAAAAAAGCAGAAAGGTCTGTAAAAAGTCTCACAAGAACAGAAATACATTATTCCAAATGATCGAAAATTGGAATTCTTAAATAGGTATAAGGGTATTTGTGCGTCAAATTCTGAATGTTTTTAATCAATTCTAAATGATGTTATCAATGGATTTCTTCAAACGTTATTTTTATTTGAAGTGGTTTATTTTCTTATACAATCTTACCCTTAACATAAAGAGACATAAATGCGATTTAAATGTTTCTTTGAAATCAGCTTATGGGACATTTGCATATACTTGTTATTGTACAGGTCATTAAAAGAAAGGCATTGGGTTTTTTTTTTTTATACTGTATTTTAATTTATTACTATAAGAAGTCTTTAGCTGTGCATTTGTAGTAATTTAATAGCATATCCAATTGTCTCAGTAAGCAATTGGGATTGTTTTACTGTGATCATTTGTGGATAAGGAAATGATACAATGATCATTATATTGCACAACTTTCCTTACATAGCAAAATTGTTTTTCATTGTTAAAAAAAATGCTTATTTTAACATAAATGTCCCCATTTGCATAAGTGAAAGTTACTTAAAAATATGCAATGTAGACAATTTTTTTCGGTCAGATGGAGTGTAAAGGAAACAACATTCTTTGTATTTCAAAAAAAAAAAAATTACATTTATAAGTGACTGGTGAATATTTCATTCCAAAACCACGAGTAGTAACATTTTTACCCCTTTCATGCTAGATCTGTCTCCGTTTCTATGGGAAGACTTTATTTTAGAGTTTAGAACATGTGTACAGGAATAATTATAACCACTCAGCCACAAAGGCATTAGTGATGTCAGATCTGGTAATTTTACATAGGTAGAATTGATTAACCATATGGAAAACTTCCAAGCTATGCCCGGGGAATATTTATCAAGCATTTTTTCTGATTTTTTAAAGATCGAAAATAACTTTTTGATATAAAAAAAAAAAATATGCATAAAAAAGTTATTTCTTACATGGCAAAAATAATATTTTTAAATAGGCAATATCGACATAAAAAAATAAAGACTGTTTCTCCAGCAATAGGCCTTTAAAAAACCCTTTCAACCAAATATCTCCTATGATACCGTGTTACCGTGTATGATTTCATGTATTTTTATGCCTTCTTTGTAAGTTTAAATGGTCTGATTCATAAATTAGTAGGGGTGAAAACTTACTTTGCCAATGTAGTGTATATGGTTCCTAAATCTTGCAACAGTAGATACAGGGTGAAAGTGCAAGAGACTTTACATAGTTAGGTGGATATTTACCAAGATGTGCTGACAAAATGCTTTCTAAAATCAACATTTAAACTGCAGTGCACGATTGTTGATGTGATCATACTGCAGCTGATATTTCAGGTTGGGTCCATTGTAGGAGGATGGGATTGATACATGATTGATGCATGTA
>WMED01026126.1:0-10881 GCA_019650415.1 Pipa parva
TAATTAATTAATGTTGTGAAATATGTAGAGGGCAGCTGCTGTTAAGGTCCTGTCAATTGTAAAAAATTGTGAAAAAAAGTACCTTAATAAAGTGTTTTCATGTAAATTATACTCTGGAAATATTATTTTTGCTTGCAGTAATAGGTTTAAGTTCATATTCAAGCATATATATATATATATATATATATATATATATATATATATATATATATATATATATATATATATATATATTACTTCTGGACCTTGGCATTATGAAATATTGCCGGACTGGACCTCTTTAGATTTTAATTGAATACCCCTGGAATATCTGCAGTGGTGGACCAATAATTTATTTCCAGTTAGAGTAATATTGACAGGGCTGAGTGACAGAGGGTAGCATCATACACACCAAGTAGCAAGGTGAGTTTAATAGAGCCAGAATCTCATCTCTGCAAAATCCAAAGAAAGCAATTGCATTGGTATGCTTGAATTACATGGACAGCTGTCAGGACACATGCAATCACAAATGCTTTGGGTCACAAAACTAGAATACTCCCAACAGTAATATGAGAAATAAGGGCGACAGTGAGTTTATTTTTGCACACTGCACTAACACTGGTGGCATGCATGAGAAATGCACATCCCCAGCAATTTATTTGGCATCATGGACCTGGAGGTATTACTGGCACACTGCCCATATAATTTCTCAGAATTCCCTAGTCAGGTCACACCCAGGTATGGAATTACCAGCCTAACTATTACTCTGTAAGTGATCTTACTTTTGCATTGTGTAGGAAAGACTTGTATTTTTACATTTACCTTAGGCCCAACAATTGTTGAGCTATTCCTGGGGAACAGCAACAAAAAACAGAGTAGCTGATGGTCAACTGGACAGTAAGGGCACTTAATTAAGAAAAATTATGAACACTAAAAAATAAAACTGCCATTTGGATTGGCATGGCAAGTATTCCTATATATTGTTTTTTATAAAAAATATTTTATGTTTATTGCTGGTCACAGACATCTTTTTTAAATTGGGCTTTCTGGGGAACTTCCTAAACATGTATTATATATTGTTCCCTAGAAAACAATAGGCTGAGCAGGGGTTTGTTTATATAACTGATAAAAGATTGCTGCGGCCATTAAAGAGGAACACTAAGCACAAACAAGGAATTTCAATTCAAAAGGTAAGATTTTAAGCACACAAATAACCGCCATTTAAAGCTAAATGTTATTGGTCTTTTAAACTGTGCCATGACATGTCCTTTTGGACTTCTTATCTTATTCAACATAATGGAATAAAAAGAATGGTACTTGTTTATGCAAAGACAAATTATGTTATGTGTAAGATTATGTTTACTGGTCCTTTAAATCCACATTTAATCAAAGTTCCATTGATAAAGCCACACAAAGTGCTACTGCAGTTTCAATGAATGAAAAAAGAAAAAAAAAATCACCATACAAATCAGATAAAATGTCCCTTTTCTATTTGTATTATAAATCAAAGATGTCTACATACTCCATTCCAGTATTCTTATTCTCCAGCTGTTACTGAACTACATCTCTGCATATCAGTGATAGAAGATCCTGGGAAATCAGCAATAGCTGGACATTCATACCCTAGCCATACTTAGTACATGTTGTTACTAATAATGTAAATACAATTCATTTCACTTTGTTGGGTGTGCTGTGGCAATTAAGGCTGGCTAAAAATGATCGGCCATGGCACCCCCCAGGGAGATGGCAACCTGTATGGTGGAACACCCCAAAGGCCAGCCCTGGTGGTAATCAATGAATATCAAAGGCTGGGTTCACATGAGCTGATTTTCAGCTGAGCTTTTTTAATTAGGCTCATTATTGTCTATGGTACAAAACACAATAGCCTTTATGGATTATCCAACAGGAAACAATGGAGACTATTTTTTAAGCTCAGCAGAAAATCAGCTAGTGTGACCCCAGCCTAAAATTCCACTGAATACAATGGCGCTGGGCAGGTTACTGTAGAACGTTTGCAGTCAGCAAGGACAAATACAAAACAATAGAAGTACTATGCAACAAAAGCACTTACTTGCAGCCTCTATAAATTTGGAATAAGTATCATAAGTAATCACTGGAATTGGCAAATCTCTGAAATATAGTTTCAGTGCTCCTGTGATGATATTTATATCAGGGTAAGTGGCATTGGAGATGTCAGCCTTCTCCCCATCTGCAATAAGAGAAGCAAATACATTTACAGACAAGAGAGATAGCAAAGTGTTGAGTCATTGTTATGTGGTCAGGTAGTTTGAGTACATGTCTGATGTCTGAAGGAACAGCACGTATTTTCTACTGTTATTAGATCAGCTGAAGAAATTATGGCATTTATACATATGCATTCAGCAGGATTCTACTAATTATGTTTAATTCAAATCCAATCCATTTGTCATCACTCAAATCCTGGAATTTGCATAACCAAAAGTAACACTTAATTTTAATGTGATTGGTACTCTTATTGTAGAGCACCTTCGTCATTATAATATCCTGTTGAATTGATAACATTTAGATAATTACAGTGTACTGTATTATACAGTATAGGACTCCCCAATTCATAATTCTAAATATAATGAATAAAAAAATCCCTAATTATTTTACATTTTAAGGCCCAAAAATCACATTCCTTACAGTTACATTACCATTCCATCGTTATATAGATCAGTGATCTACAAACTATGGCTCTTCAGATCTTGTGGAACTGCAGCTTCCAGCCAACAGCTGCTTTGGAATGCTGGGAGTTGTAGTTCAGCGCAGGTTAAAGATATATATATATATATATATATATATATATATATATAAACATAACAAAATTCAACATATAGATTGTAATCACTCTCTCACACACACAGACTATGGAGAGAATTTGCAAAAATAGTTACAAAAGTGCTGTAACACATAGCAACCAATTTGTGTGATGATTTAAAACACCAGTGCGGTAATTTGTGCTTATATAGTGTTATTTTTATTTTTATTTTATTACAGGATGTTTTTATGTTTACTCTTGTACAAATGTATTTGTCATTTGGGGTTTTACAGTGATGCCACTGTCAGTAGCAGAAATGTGCATATTTCCCAGGGATATTGTTTTGGACTCCAGCCATCACCACCCTGTAAGTTACACTATCTTTCACTGAGCAGATAATGCGCCCACATTTCCTGCTAGATAGTTAAAGGGAACATATTATGGATGTTTTTTTCTGGCATCACACTGAAAGTGTTTCAGAATGTTTATTGTGACTGGGATACAAGTCTCCAGTTATTCTTGCTGGAAAAGATTGTCTTACTGAGTACACTTAGTAGAACAACTGTTTATAATTGTTGGTATGTTTGACAGGTTATTCTCTCCGAACAAATAAAGGTATATTTAAATTCACCACTGGATTTTCCATAGGACATACACAAGCTATAGTTTTCCATTTAAAACATTTACGTTGTATTCATGTTAGTGGAGAGCTAGGAAAATATACGTCATAGGTGCACCTATTGGTCTAATACACAATGGTAATCTATTTAGCATTAAGGTTCGTACAGTTTTTATTGGGAAGTTAATTGTGTGGTGTCGTGTTACACTCTCTCGTCATCGGAGCAAAAATGAAAAATGGATCAATAATATTCTGCATGTGTAATACAATGCAAGGTTCCTAAACATGGAGTATAAGTTCAAGGCAACAATTTGCTCCAAGGTAGAAATTAATTATTTTTTTTTTGTCAGTAGGCACTAAGCCTAAAACATGAGGTGACTGGGCAGCAATGAATCAGCCTCTGTTCCTCTGTATTGTAAGCTAATTAAAATGCTCTGACACTGGTGAAATCTTTCCAATTGGGCTTGAATCAAGTAAACAGGAGAAAGAGGCCTGCATTGTGTTGCCTACTAACATTCACAATAGTAATGTGTTGGGCTGTTTGCAATGCTTTCATCTCCTCTACCAAGCACAATAAGATCACATTTTTAGTAAGAGGGGAAAAGGCAGCAGGTGTATCAATATAGACCCATAAAGCCAAGTCTTTTGTCCTGTGGATTTCATTTCTCAATAAATTGGCTCTGTAAACAAGAGGAGCAGTGAATGTTTTTTTGGATAAGTACCAGTTTAGGTGCTGCACCTGCTTTATAGGATATCAGTACTCCTTGTTCTGTTTGCTATACTTGCTACAGCCTGCAGACAACCAGTCTTCTGTTCTAGAACTACATATCCCAACGTCCCCTAACAACATTTCTATAAAAAGCTGTTTAGTTGTGAACTTCTGGATATGTTGTCCGTTACTGCTACCAGCCTGTGCCAACAGGAAAATAAAAGCCTATACCAGAGTAATCAGTTTGCAAGTAGCTATTATGTTATTTCACAACAAATGTGCTGGTTTCAATTCTTCACCTTCTTTACCACTCATATTCATAGTAAAGTGATATACTATATACTGTATATATATATATAAACCCTGTAGTTCCATTCCTGCCTTCAGCAACAAATGAAGAAATGAAATCTAATGGTCACCTTGGTTGTAACCTGTGTCAAGCACAGGCTTCTTTCTGTTTGTCTCCTCATTTTCTGCCACTGGGAACATTTTCTTTTTGTCACCTGAGGCAGGGTCGTACATGGTTAAGATGATAAGAAGTAGGGGCCAAGGGCTTTTACATTTACATAGGACAAAAGTTAGCTGTGTATAGTAGTGTAATAGGAGAACAGATCTTGTGGCCAAAAGCAGAAACTACAGATTTAACAACAAAAAAAACATGGTTCCTATGTACAGTTTAGTGCCAGGCATAGGTTTGAAATCATTGTAGTTCTCTGCATCGATATATATATCTCATGTCCCTATATAAATGAGGTTTGTGATTGCGTCTAAGGGGTGCAATAGAGATTTTAATGTGGGTGGGTCTGTTAACTTAGGCAGTAAACATATAAACAGAACCTCTCAAATGAAGCTGCAAAAAGCATAACATGAAACACATGAGCAGGCATTAAAGTAAGGGTGTGTGAAATATGGTGTGGACTTGCAACAGCAGCATTAAATCATAGCTCTTTAGACAAGAATATCCAGCAAATGACACACACAGACACACAATTGTCTAGATTATCACATGATGACAATTAAAGGAATAGATGACAACAATGAAATCCTACCTCGATCAAAAGCTATTTTGACATCTTCAATGTGCTCAGTAAATCCTGACACCCTGTACAGACCTTCTGACTTTAGGCCTAACAAACAGGAAGATAAAGCATATTGAGGAAGAAAGGAATAGACAATGGTTTTGCAATAGATACTACTGGATTCTAGGAAAGAAAAATGAACATTTCTACTATGGCAGTCATTTTATAAAACTCAAATTATTTTTATATTATTCAGTTGAAGATAATTATAAACAAATTATATACACTTTTTTTTAATGCAATAAGGTATCCTCACAACTTGACCTTAATACAATGATTTGCATATAACTGTGATAATGTGGTCCTATTCTCTTGCAGTATGGAACGTAGCAGCACATAGCTTTTATCATCAAACTTTAGGCATTGTTTAAAATCCAGATTTTTGCTGCTGCATGCTCAAGTATTAGGAGTGCTACAAAATGTGTTATGTGGATAAGTCTCATTATAACCCCTTCTGACATTGGCAGATGCCCCTACATTTAGTCCCACTCCACTGTTGGTGGCACCCTGACCTCTTACAATACAGTATGTGCTACAAACTTTCTGCAAGGGACCTATGGTTAGCAGGGCTTGCATGCTGACTATGCACTCTGCCTGCTGGCTGGGTAATCTGTATCATATCATGGTATGTATCTAGGGATAAGTATGATAGCACTACAGTGTACATAAGTAAAAGCATGACAGGTGCTGGTACTCTATCTGAGTATAAGAATGGGACAGTCTGGAGCCATAAAGTATAACTCAAATAATAACTGGAATCCCTTTAAAGCGTTCGCTGATGTCCGCGTGCAGGACATCAGCAAGCGCATAACAGTGTGTGTGAAGTGAGCTAAAGGATCCGGAGCTCACTTCGCACTATGGTGAATTACCCCCTAAGTCTTCTAGACACATTGCACTGCATAAGCATGAGGTGCATTGGGTGTATAAGCATGTATTATTTGAGTTATACTTTATGGCTCCAGACTGTCCCATTCTCTTGTCATAAACAAAGGTTTAAAATAGCTACAGTGTGAATCCTTGGGTGAATATCAGGAGCAAGGTCCAATCAAAAAGCATCACTTAATTCATAAATATTTAACTTATGAGAAATCTAAAGTAGTTAAATATTAATCTTCCAAAATGCTTTCACTGGAAACCTTCAAATGAATGAATTTATAAACTTGAACAGATAGTGAGGAGAAATCTCCCTTTTGCTCTTGTCGATTTATTTCCCAGATGAATTTTATACCCATTATTGCCCATTTATCTAAAAGTACCAACAAATGACCTGCAGAAACACACTGAAAATCATTTCCTTTATATGCCTCATATCAGAGCAATGCTTAGTACAAACAGCCACATAACAAATCTTTATGAAGTCACAAGATATTTTTACCGCACCTCTTCCTTCAATCTCTTGAATGCACATGTCCACAACCATTGGCCTGGAAGTATTATGCGCCTTCACTAGGGTAGTAAGGTCACAGCTGTACACTTTCTTTATACGCTTCAGGTCCGGCTGACAGTCATTGGGAACATATTTTGAACACTGCTTATGTACATTCAGTCCACAGTCTGAAAGAAATATTTATGGACACAGTTAATTTCTAACAAGGCAATATTGTCTTAAAAAAATAACAATGCATACAAATTGGTGGGTTTTCTATTCATATTCTCCTAAGCTAGGTTAAGTGTTTGGTGTGGGGATACTTAGGTACAGACACCAATACCAGGGGATAGGGAAGTAAGGGATTCCAGGGTACTGACCTCTGCCCCACTGGCTAAGGGGCAACAAATCTGTATCAATGCCCCTTAGCTAATACTAACCCCCATACCCTAACAGGCAGTCAAGGATGGGGGAAGGAGCAAAGATGCCTCCCACCCCCTGAAAAAAAAGTGTGGGGACCTTTTCAATCATGCTAGGTTGCATAGGCTCTAGCTGTGAAATGGTTGCGACTGTATGACTGCAAGCCATGAAGGACCTGAATGCAGGGTCACCTGATTACGCTAATGGGAATGCAGCAGGTAAATTACATTTTTGGCAGTTCTTTTTGTTTTACATTGTTTTGTTTTCAAAGGCCAAAATTCTCCCATTTGGGCAAAACATATTGAAAAGTCAAAAACAGCTTTATTCATCATCTATAAATATCCCCCAAAGCGAGAAGACAGTGTGTGCGTTGCTACTAAGAACTATCTTTAATGTGATAAGTCAAATACAACCTCACTAGTCCCTCCTTTAAATGCCAACCTCCATTAAAATGCTCAATGGTAACTAAACCTAAAACAATCAATTTCATTGTTTACTTCCAGCCACTAAAGAGCAAGGATAAATAAGTAATGTTGTAATGATACTAACACACATCATTTATCACTTTTCCTTTTATCTCAACGGCATGTTAACTCCATAAAATGAAAGCGCCCCATACACAATTTACCTACTATACACTCGGGGGCATAAGAGAAATGTACTGTTAACATTATCCTCATTATACTTCTCATTTCAAGTTGTGTAACCATACATACAGTATCACATCCAATGATACAACTATCAGTATCCTTTTCTAAATATGGTTTTGCAGTGGAGATTTGGGGCAAATCCTGAATTTGTATCATCTAAATAGTTTTTGTGCCAATGCAAATGGGATTATTTTATATTATATTTGGTTAACTTTTGAATGCACTTTAAGGGGGTTATTCTCTAAAGTCCGAATTGTTGCGTAAAGGTGTGAATTCGCCAGCTAAAGGCAGTAGCAATAGACTGCTACTGTCGCAATTGCATCTTTACAATAAGAATATTGTTGCAGTCGCGACTTTACTATAGAAATATTGTTGCAGCCATTACTTTAAAAATTGTCGAAGTCACGACTTTACAGTGGGAGAATTGTTGCAGTAGCGGATTTGCTGTAGGGAATCCGCTGTTTGAGAATTTGACAGTTGATTTTGGACTTAAGAGAATAACTCCCTAAATATCTATTTGTATGTATATTTTTAATAATAAAGGGTCATAAAGTTACACAGCGCTGTACAATTCAACAATACAGTTATAATACAGACATGGGAAACTGCTTAACATAGTACAAGTGAAGTAAATTACAAACATGAAATCATGACGATGCATCACTCTAAGTACTAGGAAGTGATTGAACCAAGAGAACAGAAGTCCATGGCCCATAGAGCTTCAAATCTATTTCAGTTGCACTTCATTGAGCATTTACTAATGTTGCTAAAGCATTGGCAATGGGTACTTAATATTATGATTTAAGCTGATAACTATAGAGCAATTAGCTCCGCTGTTGCCCTGCTCCATACATATTTGTTAATGAACTAAACATTTTGGCTCAGGAAGATGGCTGATGCTGTTGTGGACTAAGCAGGGAAACTGTAGACTCCTTTAAGGTCCAACCTCTGGGTAACACTAGCAAGCAAACAGCTTATACCAGTGTTTCCCAAAGTTGATCTTTTTGTGGCCCGGTTATTTTAGTGCTTATCCTTCGTGACCCGGCACAAAGGATAAGCACAAAAATAACCGGGTCACAAGAGCGCCGCTCATGAGCGGTGCCGTGCGCGTGCGCGAAGGTAAGGGACTTCGCGCATGCGCACGGCACCGATCATGAATATTCATGAGCCGGGTTCTACACGCATTGTACGCAATGCGTGTAGCATCACGAAAAACCCGGCTCATGAATATTCATGAGCGGCGCTCGACCCGGCAAATAATTTTCGTGGCCCGGTACCGGGTCGCGACCCAGCGTTTGGGAAACGCTGGCTTATACTAAATTTACCAGATCAGCTGAGAATTCAGGGACCTATCTATATGTATGTAAAAATGTACATAAATGTACAATAACACAGGCATGACACCTCAGTATACTACAGGGGTGTCAAACTCAGGCCAAATCTGGCCCGCAGTATAATTATATTTGGCCTGCAAGAAAATTTTGGCAAAATTTATTAAACTGGAAAAGTCTAATTTTGGCCTTTTACAGTTTATACCCTGTATATTTCAGCTGGTTGATCAGTAAAATTGATTGATATTTTTGATTTTTACCGATCAAAACTTTTTGATCAAGTTTTTTTATGGAAATGTAGCCATACTTTACATTAGTAGTATACTTTACATTATTGGTATACGTTACATTAGTAGTATACTTTACATTAGTAGTATGGCTACCTTTCAAAAAATTTGATAAAAAAACTCGATTGAAAAGTTTCAATCGGTAAAAATCGATTAAAATATATATTGATTGTTTTTTCAAAGCTGTTTTAACAAATTAGTAAATAAATGAATTTATAAATTTTATAATTTTAATACATTTCACCACAAAGGGGAGGGGTTATTCTCTAAAGTCCAAATTGTCTCATAAAGGTGTGTATTCACAAGCTAAAGACAGCTGCAATAGACTGCTACTGTCTCAGTCATGTCTTTAAAATGAGAATATTGTTGCAGTTGTTACTTTGCTAAGGAAATATTGTAGAAGTAGCAACTTTAAAAATTGTCGCGGTCATGACTTTACAATGGGAAATTTGTCACAGTCGCGGATTTGCTATGGGAATTCGTTGTTTGAGAATTTGACAGTCAAATTCTAACTTTATTGAATAACTCCCATGATGAGAAGACAAAACTCAATTGTAGTCATTTTTTCAATAAATATCAAGGTTGGCTTGTGACTTTGTCCATGTAACAGGAAGGCATGTAGCAAAGTATTTGTGTATGTAGTGGGTGCACCATCCCTTATTGTAGGGCCAGGATGACACTGGATTCTCCATGCCACTGAATCAGGTAAATGCATGTGTTGTGGCACATAAACAAATCAGTATTTCCAGCTACCGTATGTAGGTTTTCATATAGCAGAAACTAACTTAATCCTAAATACTTTACATTCAGTTCTTTCAGCAAATGTAATTCAGTTCTTGGCCTCTTGCCATGGGATTGCTAAACTGACATTTATAAAGAGAAAAGCACAAAACAAAAGCAGCTAGGGAACAGATGAACGCGATTGTCAGGGTCACTTCAGCTCCCACTGAACAAAGCACAGAATAATGACACAATTATCCACTGACTTTAAGGTGAAGTAACATTGTATACACAAGTGAGGTTAATACAGATGTGTTAGCTCTTTTGTAATATTTAATGGAAATTTTATTGTAACTTTAACTGCCTATAAATCACAACCCCAGAGCTGTAAGGCACATGAGTACAGGAGTTACTGACCAAACCAGCAAATATTTCTGCAAAAGGACTAAGAGTATGGTTCCACCTGCCGTTTTGTCATGCTTTTACAGTATATGCAACAAAACACAATAAATCAATGGGTGACTGTGGACAACTGTACAGTCATGGGAAAAATTTTTGAGAATGACACAAATGTTAATTTTTACAAAGTCTACTGCTTCAGTTTTTATAATGGCAATTTGCATATACTCCAGAATGTTATAAAGAGTGATCAGCTTAACAGCAATTAATTGAAAAGTCAATATTTGCCTAGAAAATGAACTTCATCCCCCAAAACACATTTCAACTTCATTGCAGCCCTGCCTTAAAAGGACCAGCTAACATCGTATCAGTGATTGCTCCATTAATACAGGTGTGGGTGTTGATGAGGACAGGGATGGAGATCAATGTGTCATGATTAAGAATGACGCCACTGGACACTTTAAAAAGAGGCTGGTGCTTGGCATCATGGTTATCTCTAAAGAAACACATGCAGTCATCATTGCACTGCACAAAAATGGCCTA
>WMED01026127.1:0-10881 GCA_019650415.1 Pipa parva
CTGTGGGGCAGTGTAGTATGGCGAAAGGTTGGGTTTGCCACATTGGGTATGTTACCAGCCCGCAGCATAGTTGAAGATTGTTAAACTGCCCCAATACAAGAAAACTTTGCCCTCCACTGTCTTAAAGGGACAGTAACAATAAAAATGAAAAATCTGATTTCGGTGGGCTTGATAGTTATTCCTACTTAGTATAGGTAGAAATGTTTTCTTTAAAATTAATTGATCATTTGCATTAATTGTTTTCTATGCATCGTCATTCAATGCAGTGTCAAAAAAAGCCCAGTAAACAAACAATGGCTGAAAACAGCAAAGAAACAACCCAAAGTGACTGACTTCAGGAGTTTAATGTCAATGAAAAAAATATTAACAGTACTGCATATGAATATCTACCATGTCTTTCCAAATGACAACTTTCTTTTTCTAATGTAAATGGTCCTTTAAGTCTACTTCACAATCTCACTTTAACTATTGCAAACAGGGATTAGTTTCAGTAATGTACAGTATATCAGGAATATAATTTTTCTTATTTGTACTTTTATGAAATTGTGCAAAATTACCACAGTGAATTTTAAAAACTAAAAGATTCAATTTATTTTATGTTGCAAAAATAAATCATAATTTTTGCAAAAAGTTTCATATCATGACAAATACAACCAGAAATTTAGGGGGTAATTCACCATAGTGTGAAGTGACCTCCAGATCCTTCGCATCACTTCGAACACACTGTTATGCGCTTCCTGATGTCCTGCATGCGGACATCAGCGAACACTTTAAAGGGATTCCAGTCTCTGCGAGACCACTCGAGTCGCCTCGCCGAGATTGGAATCCCTTTAAAGCGTTCGCAGGACATCAGCGAGCACATAACAGTGTGTGCGAAGTGATGCGAAGGATCCTGAGGTCACTTCGCACTATGGTGAATAAAAAGCCTTAAAGAGCTTCATTGGGATGGTTTATAACATTGTCTTAAACCTGTATTAACTAGAGAATTTCATTATCTTTGTTTAGTTTTCTAAATATTTTATGACAAAGTGCAAATTGTTGCGTATAAGTGCGAATTCACCAGGTAAAGACAGTAGCAATAGACCGCTATTGTCGCACTTGCGTCTTTATAATGAGAATATTGTCGCAGTTGTGAATCTATTATTGTAAATTTGTCACAGTCGCGACTTTACAATGGGGAAATTGTCACTGTCGCGGATTTGCAAAGGGAATCCGTTGTTTGAGAATTTGACAGTCGAATCCTCATTTTAGTGAATAACCCCTTACTTAATGTTATGGGTACAATGATCATATGACAATGCTAAGAATCTAATGAGCATGTTAAGAAATAAAGAGAGCTCTTTATTTCTACTTACTAAGAAGAATGGTCACTAGTTTTATCCCACTAATAATGGGAGATCCATTCTAATTCTTGTAAAAGATCCCACTATTAATTATGAACAACCACTGTTATTTAGGGATCCATAACATAGATATTCTTGTGTAATGCTTCTACCTACCCATCAGAAATCTTTACTGTAAAAGAGTGACAAAACACATCAGCTGTAACCAGCCCTGCCTGTGTATTCAACTATTCAATTTTTTTTTCATTAAAAATGTACATTTACCTTTAAAAGGAGAACTAACCTTAAAGGTCTGTGTTGTATTGCAGTTGTAATACATTTATACTGTTTTGTGTACAGTCACCTGACATGGCCCTTTCAAGGATAAGTAACCCTTAAAACTTGTTCTCTGCTGTACTGCAATTAATTTATCTTTTGTTTACTTAATTTTCCTATTATAGAGCATAATGTTTCTTTGTTTAATAAATAACTGTTAATTTCTGACTCTACCATAATTGCACTACTTAACATCAACAGTGTTTACATGATTAACGTGCACAGGCTGAGAATGACCTTTTTTTCTGATAATACACGTGCTTACAACTGATAAGATCCATTGGTATGTCAGTGGTCTGGCATTTGTGGGAGTTTGTTTTGTTTAATTAAAAACATTCTGTTTACATTTTGTTTATTATTATTTAGTACTGGTATTGTTCATCAATAGCAGTGCCAACATCCCCCCCCCCCACACACACACACACCTTATGGAACTGAATATGACATTATTATGTAACCTCCCTCTGTATATAACATGGGTCCTTCACCTGGGTTTCATCAGCTGTTCCGATATAATTCAGGGATGTGAAACAATATCTATTGACAGTATACAGTACATTCACGGTTTGTACATTGCATACCTTATGCATATGCATTTCTGTAACTGCTCACCATCCAAATGCAGAAGATAATAACTATATTTACCTTTACAAACATACAGTAGTATAGAGTGGTTAGCATTTTATCTTCACTGTATAGTTGTGGAATAAACATACGCTATACCCAATTTTGCAACCTTACAGGTAAGGGCAATAGCTCTGAATGTAATAGAGTTTTTTACCTGAAGTAGTTGTCTGGATTAAAATGCTTCCGTTTCCATGCTCATTGCCAAGCAGCCTAGTATTGTCATGAATATTCAGGAACAGAACTAGATAAAAAGTAGCAATAGGTGTTTGCAGGAAAGTCAATCAGGAATAAAATTGGTAATAATGGTGCTAAGAAAGAAAAGAAATGACATAAAATCCATATATCTTCATCTTTAAATATGCTACAACAGTGGTCCCCAGGGACCAAGGAGCATGTGGACTGGCAGTTGGGGACCCCTGTGCTACAAGCCCTAATCCATGCCTTACTGCTTTATTAACTATTAAACGTTTCTTTGGATCCTTTATATAGTCGGCTGCCATTCTCAGTGCAAAATGATTAACCGCATTTATTCAAAGCATTTCAGAATGAGAAACCAAACTAAAAAAGAAATGGAACTCTGGACATTAGAGTGCCTGCAGTATTAATAGAGGTGGAATGTTTACAGAAGAGAAGAGGCGATTGATCGCACCTTTCTTTTACAAATGTTCACTCAGAGTAGCAAGTCAACATTCACATAATAAAATCATTCCCCATTTACAGGCAAGGCTTTTGCTTACTTATGGTGACTGCTATGTGCATTGGTGGCTCATTGATGAAAACAGCTTTGAAAGTGACTGAACATCTGGTTATCATCATTTTTTGTTGAACCTTTGTGGGAATTCACCAACATATATGGGGGATCACTAAACTGAAGGTTGTAGATGATTTACTATGGAAGAAATTAAATGAAATTAATGATGTTGAGAAGAATAAGATGCTGTTTATTTGACTCGTTTTGTAGACTCTTTTTGAACTTTTTTTTATTTACAAGCCTCAGTCAGGGTGTAATATCTGTGCCGCCCTCTGGCCACTCCTCTGCATTCTGCATCCAGATAGGGAAGCCTGTATGAATGCTGTATACCTCTACACATCAAGAAAAAATTATTATTTTAAAGAGACAAAGAACCACGGGAGATAATTAAACCTGATTTACCTTAGAAAAGTCCCTGTAATACTGCCTGACCTGGGAACTTTGTGGGTTTCACCCAGAGACTACGGATTTGCTAAACTTAAATGCACATATTTACACACAATTGTACATTCATGCACACATTCACATTAAAACTTTTCTCCTGTCCTCTGGCTGCATTAGGATTGGTGGGAAGGAATGTTGCAGCCTCTATCTCAGAGACGAAGGAAGCACAGGAAAGAAGAGTTTCCCTAATAGTAGCATTGTGGGGAGGGCCCTGGTGGGTAACTAGTATTTTTCCCAATGCACATTGGGACCAGTCCAATGCTGCTTATAACACTTTTGCTGGCATAGTGCATGATTTGCATATTCCTTCCTTGCCAACATAGCAAGGTCTTGTTTTCCTTAATGATTGTAATATAGTGTTTCTTTAAATAAAAAAAAATCTAGACCAGCAGCAGTGAACCTATGACACGCATACTAGAAAGGGCAATCAGAGCCCTTTTTGTGGGCACACACTCCATTGTCCCTGCTGCTTTAACCGCTATCCTAGATCCCTCCTGAGCGAATGCTCCTTCAGTATAGGCAATGGACCCAACCTAATAGTTTTCAGGTCAAATCTGCAGCCTACACTAAAGGAGCATTCGCTCTTTGCCACAGTTAGAGCTCTTCCCCAAGTCAGATGCAATGATATCATTCATCAGCACCTGCACTTTGGGGGCAGGCGCCTATGAGTGATTTCATCATTGGCACTCAGTTCAGAAAAGGTTCGCCACTACTGATCTAGACAAAAAGTTTATCACAGGCTATTCTCTTATAAACAAATAGTAAATTCAGTATAGGCCCAAGTTCAGTATCTATACTGTACTTGTTTAACTTTATTTTTCATGAAGCTTGATGAACTTATAAATAGAGCACTTATAATGAAAGACCTTTGCAAAGGCAGAACACTGTATAGTTAAATAATAGTCATATTAGGAAAAAAACATGTTTTGGGATGTTTTCTGCACATCTGCGCTGTATTTCATATAAAGTATTTTTTTTTAATGTAAAGAATATTTATTCTTAATTGAAATTTTTTTATTTGCATATATACTTTATGTTCTTCAATTTTGTATAATGTGAAAAAAATTCAAGGTGTCATTGCTATGAGTAAGAAGGATTATAATAGTGAAAGAACTAGCAGGAAAATTAATTACCAGGAGCAAATCTTTACAGTAGTCTAGTAACCTATTGCAACCAATAGAATGGATTTCATAGTCTAGTTCCCCCCATATGATTTAAAGAGATTCCAGTCTCGGCGAGGCAACTCTTTTGGTCGAGACTGGAATCCCCTTAAAGCGCTCACTGATGTCCGTGTGCAGGACATCAGCGAGCGTATATCAGCCAGTGCGAAATGAGGAGAAGACTATGCACCTCACTTCGCACTATCATGAATTCCCCCTAAGTGCTTATCCACTTGGAGGATCCTCTTCATATGTGCACTGGATTCTGTTTTATCAAATGAACCCCAGTGCACTTAATCATGACCAAATTTGAGTTTTCATTTTAAAGTCATAATAGGCTTCCAGTTAAAATTATTTATTTAGGGGCCTACATTGAGAACTTCAAGCAAACTCAATACTAATCTAGAACAGGAAAACTAATAGAGTGTGTGTGTGGAGGCAGAAGGCCTGGACCATGTGTGTTGAGTCAGTCTATATCCAGATATGTTTTTTGAAGACAAAGTTTACTGTTAAAAAAAAACCCATTCAAAACTGTTAAAAATAAATGTTGGATTATTTAAGAACATAAAAACTGTGGAAAGAAGTAGTTTGTGTTCATTTCTATTCCTGAACCTCATAAAAACCAGGTCATGCCAAATCTAGCTAAAAGGGGTTTTTTTTTCAACAAATTTCAAATATCTATACACTAATAATATATCATATACATCAGGAAATGATTTTTCAACACTGTATAATAAACAGGATAATTAACAGTGTAATAAATTCCACATGAAACTTGAAGCGTTATAGCTGATGAAATAATATCTGTGTCACCTGAATCACCCTTAGTTTTAACTTTTATAGTCATGGTTTCTCTTTATCTCACTCTCTTTCACATAAAAACTCAAACACACATGAATAAACACCTTTAGACAATGTCATTTATTGACTAGGCACTTATAACTGAATGAGTGTGGTCCCTACCACATATAAATGGAACACAGAGCTGGTATCAAAGGTCACTCAGGAAAAGTGCAGACCTTGCAGGGGGCAAGACAGATGTGGCCTAGAGTGTCTTACATACATTCTGCTTCAGGAGCAACAATATTAATGTTAGTGAGTACATGCTATAGGAATATGATATACAAAGGCAATTTCACTTTCATTTGAGTCAGCAATACAGTTGACATAATATTTTTAATAGCTTCAGGGCAGATAGCTAGAATATTATACATACAGAAAAATCATCTATACAGTACATTTAAAAAGTAACATTAATCAAGCATAAAGAAAGAACTAGTTTATTTTCATACAGAATGAATAAAGCAGTGGTAGATTTTAGAATATGCTATCAGTGAAATATGATGTGCCACCATACTGACTGATCCACTGTAAACCATTTATCCACCTACCAATTTATCTCTGACATAAATTTCTAAGGACCCAATCAACATCTCACATGTCCAATTCACAAACCACAGGGATTTCTCTTTTTTTGTTTTAATGAAGGCGGATATCCTAATGTCAGCGCATCAAGCCAATTAATCAGATCTCACATACCTGAATCTTTGCCAGTCCACTCTCTCTGTTTGTCAGTGAAGTTGGCTTTTGTTCAGGCTCAAACATTGACTCCCTCCTTTCATATCCTAAGCTGAAAAAAATTACTGTGATGATTAATGTGAAGTTGAATAACAAGATGAATATTATAGCTTTTGGTTTGCAGCCAAGCAAAGTCTTCTGTTCCACTCATTTTTTGTTTTAAAAGAAATCCACGTGTAAGGATTAAGCTTCCCAAGGAAAATGTGGTGTCTTCTTTCTAAATTGGTTCTTCTTCTCAAGTAATCTGATCAACTAGTTGTGTTTTAATGTACAATTAAACCATAAATCATGGTTGCATTTGTTTGCATGGGTTTATTGGTATATGCTTCCAATATATAAATTGCAAGAAAGCTTGGGGAGCTTAAGCCTCTTTGATAATTGAATTTAACAAGAGGATAAAGATTTCAGAACACATGAAAGCAGTCAAAGATGACTTTAAGAGGAAATTTGTTTTAAATGTTTGATGACTTGGGTGTGTTAGGATGATATGTGTTATTTGATTTATTATATTTACCTTCTATTTTAGAACTGAAAAATTAAATTGTGCTTTCTCACTAAATATAAAGTCTGTCAAAGAGTTACTAAACTGTATTAGCATTTGTAATGCCTAAATAAGTCTGAGATTATTTTGCGCCTTTATTTCTAAAAAAGCTAATCAAAAGCTTACAACCTTGTGACTGGTTGCACCAACCCATGGTCTGAGAAGAACAACAAACTACCTTGCTAGTTGTTACTGATTCGGTTTGTGATCTGTATGTATTATAAAGTAAATAGTTAAAATAATGACATTTATATTTTAGGACTTAAAAACAAAAGTATGTCTGGCACATACTGTATGTTAGTCATATTAGTCACTATATTATATCCCAAAACATCCTTGGACATTTTTTGCAATATGGAATAATTATATTATCTCCTGTAATATCAATGATGTATAATCAATTCGTGATTACAGTTTATCTTGTTATTGTTAAAAAAGGTAAGATACCAAGGAGAAAAGTAAGAAAGGCAGTTTAAAGCGTATTAATGTAAGAAAATTAAAATGCCTTTTTTGCCATGGCCGCTAAGGGAAAGACCAAAATAATTTGGGCATACATATTGAGGTCACTTTTAATGAATAACTGATACACTCACTAGCATTGGTGGAAAAACCATTGATCACAGCTTTATTAATATACAAACGTATAATAGTACAAAATTATGCCAGCAATTCCTGAATAGCAACTGGCATGAATAAAAACTCATATAACAAACAGGAGTCAAGGGGGTAATTCAGCAAGGGACGAACTCACCTTGCTGAGTTACCCCCTTAGATTGTCCATCATAACCAAAGCCAATAGGTCCTGACCAAAAGGTCAATAAACAGATCAATCATAACTCAACAATAATAACAGTCATGTCAGTGCTATAATATTTGATGCCAAAGCCATGGCAGTTAACAACATAGGAATCAAATAAACGTGCTGAGATATCACACAAAATGAAACAAATTTGAAATACCGAGAGTCTAAAATGATAAAACTTACAAAACTTCAGTATGGGTGGGTAGGGTGGACAACTTTACTAACAGGGTTGTAGTGTGATAAGTGACTTAGCAATTCTTGAGGGAGCATATATAGATATACAGTATATGCCACTAGAGGAGACCAATATAATGGGATGCTGATTGGCTAGAAAAATTTTCCAAAACAGATATTACTTCTTTTTTTTTTTTTTTTAAACTACGTAGCTTTACAAAAAGGAGGCACAGGTATATTAGTTGACCCAGCAGCCATGGCCTTGCTTTTTCCATCCCCCTTGCACCTTGTGGGTGGGAAGGGAAAAGCAAGGCAGAGTTTTATAGTTACTATATATTGAATCTGCTTATATGCTAAATGGTTTCTAAAAAGTATGATAGAAAAAAATGTGTCATATTTATAGATGCATTTTTAGGAAACATTGTTGTCCCATCCATTTGGAAAAATATATAGAGTTTTTAATCTAATGTGAATATCCATTTATGGTAAATGATGAACCAGAACAGTTAGTCAACATTGATTATTATAGTTACATACTAAGGATGTGTTTAACTGTGATCAGAAGGTCTGAATAGAATGTCATATTTGTAATACAACTGCTGTGAGTCTTTTAGATACAGAAACTAATGAATTTGCTTTACAGTATATCAAACTCACAGTTCATTGCAAGTGAATGAGAAAACTAAGGTTGCTGTAAGGAAGCAAGTAAGCACAAATGCACAACTGAACACAGGTAACTGTGCTAGAAATACAAGTGCTAATTGGTTAGTTCAATGAATAAATAATATTCATTTTAGTCAAAAGTCAAAATGTTTTATTTTACCAAGTCTTGTTTCTGGAAGAATGACAGACTAAAGGGTTGTGGGTTATGTATTTTGAAAGAATTGGAGGTTTACTAGCACCTGCTACTAAGATATTGCTGTGTAAAAATGAGCCTCAGTAATACCTTATGATGATAATTTTCTATTAAAAGATAATAGAATGTTTAGGGGGTTATTCATCAAAATGAGAATTGCTAAGTAATTGCACATTCACTACAATTTGCAACTTCTCCAGCTTCACTTATTTATCAAAGATCATTATTTTGTGCATTGCGGTGAATTTATGCTCAGTTTGACAGCCTTACACTGGCTGCGTATTTATACGCCTCTTCAGGTATTCATCATGCAAATCATCAAAATGCAAATTCACAGAAGGCACAATGGCATGGATTCACCAATCTGACATGACTAGATAAAAGGGATTCATTGGGAGGCTTGTAGTAGGGTTCCTGCTACTATTCTGGTGACACTCCCCACAAAATGGTAAGAAAATATGTGACAATTTACCAACATGAACTAGGAATTGATTTCTATTTAAATTAATATGAAAAACAACTATAGATGAAGAAGAACAATACTGACAAGCAAAATGCAACAAAATGGTGACATTGTCCTTGATTATATTAATATATTGTCTGTCCAATATTAAGGATCTAGAGTCATTCTCACCACTGAGTAGGCTACATAAAGTGTTTTCAAATAAATTTTGGGAGAAATTTATCAACAAGGGCAAAGATCTTTCATCTCTATTAACCCAACCAACCAGAATTTACCTTTTAATATTGTAGCTATACCAGCAAATGCTAACTTCTAATTGGCTGCCATGGTTGCAACAGGGGTGTTACCACAGGTGGTACAGTGAAAGTGGGTACACTAGGATCCTGAGCACCAAAAATTAGTACCTTAGATAAAAGAATGGAAAAATTGCACTGTTACATGGTCATCAAATAATCCCCATGAATCCAAGATACTACTAAATAGGGATTAGGGAATGGGTATTTGAATCTGTTGCTACACCCCCTGTATATAATTAGACATTTACAATTACATTACATTTAAACATAATATACAGTATATGTGTGTGTATGTAATATACATACATTATGTATATTTGTATATTTTTATTAATAAAGCGCCACTAGGTTACACAGGGCTGTACAATCCAACAATACAGTTATAATACAGACAAGGGAAAAATGCTTAACAAAGAATAAGTGAAGTAAATTACAGGCATATATTCAAGAAAATATATCACTCATGCCAGGCCATGATTGAAACAAGAGGATGGAGGTCCCTGCCCAACAGAGCTTACAATCTAAATAGGAGGAAGACTTACATAAACAGATAGGAGAGTAACAGGTGCAGTAGCATAAAGTGACAGTTCATTTGGCTATAGGTGCCAATTAAAAAAGATATATACCATACATTTCTATTTTCACTTACCTGATCATGTCATTTTCACCATTTTTCACAATTATGTCCCATTTTTTGGTTCCAAAAAGTAGCTAACATTTTCTTTAATTAACGAGTTACTATCATCTTTACCATTTCAACATTGAGAAACAAGGTAAGTGCTTTTTTTAATTGACTTTATCTGTTGAGAGATATAGTATCCCTCCTAGGCTGAAAACATTTTTCCCACACAAAGTGATAAGATATCATTACAGCTGCAGTGTTTGTCCAAAGCTTTCCAGTTTAGGAGGTGTACAGTCACTAATGCTCCTCAAAATAAAGTTCTAAAAGCCAAGAAATAAATATTCAGTCTGTGACTTTTAATGGGCTCTATGTTGCATGCTTTTTACATTTAATAATATTTTCCTTTGTAATAAAAGGCAGAAATCAGAAGTATAAATTGTTCATATTCAATATGTTTTTCAGCTGCAGCAAAATAAGCATTTCAGTTTCTCAGAGTAAGTAAGGTTTCTGGTTATCTGACATACTAAAATCACGTTAATGCATTCAATTTCTTTCCATAGACTTTAGGGTCATTCCAAGGCTAGTATATATGGAAGACCACCCACAATGCAATCTGATCTATTCTTCTAAGCATTTTCATTGTCCAAAAGGAACAAAGAAACAGTTTTATTGAGCTGTTTTCCTTCTTTCACTTTTGTCTTTTGTTTTCTGTTTAAAACAGGAAACAGGAAAATGTTTCCTATGTTCATGGGATCTGAATCATACTTCCAAAGGGACGTACACTTTGAGGACAGTAAGTACCAGAGTATAAATAACTTTTAATAAACTGTACTCTTAAACTTCAGACATTTATATAACACCTTTAAAATATGTAGCCCAGGGTAATGAATCATATGTATATGGTTAGCT
>WMED01026128.1:0-10880 GCA_019650415.1 Pipa parva
ATTCATGAGAAATTAATTAATTAATTAATGAGTACCGGAAAATATTTTTTTACAAAAAAAAAAAAGCACTGCCCATGCATGTTTTCATTCTGTTACTGTGTTTGCCAACACCACATTTCCTGGAAGTCTGTACATGTTCAGATCCTTAGGTCTTTTTTTTGGATAATTTATTATTAATACCATGTAACCATTTGTGACCTAAGGAGTGGAAACAATACCTAACTTTTTACTTAGTGTTGTGCTGGCTTTCCACATTGTCTTCCCACTTTTAACATCTGAAATAACATTTCTTAGATCCCTTATTCTCTTCTTGTTGCCATTAAGTTTACCATTGTGTCTGCATTATGCATATGGAATTCTATGCCTTTTATATGATACTATATATTTTGCCCTGTGAAATTTAAGATCTCAATCACTTGACTATTTCTCCAGTTTTCATAAATCACTTTGAATTTGACTTACTGCTTCAGGAGACGAATTCTAGTTCCAGATACTCATAACATCCAGTCAGATGGTTATCATAGTAATAACTCCACTCAACCAATGAATAACCTCTGATTGCTTGCTTTGGGTTACTAGACTTCAACAAATATTGTATGTTTTGGTATATGTTTTTGTCCCCAGGGACTTACTGTAGCTGTAGATCTAATTGCTACATCTTTTATTGCTACACCACTAAGCTGGTTAGAAGAAATAGCTTACGGTATTATTGTAATGGATGGACATGTGATATGTCAGCCATGATTGTTCTGTGGTAGCCATCTTAGGTCTAGTTTCACCTTCTTATACTTTGTTACCTTTTAGCTGTAGCTGTGACCTTGTTTCTGACATTTGAGGAAAACAAATTATCACAATATTTTGTGGTTCATGTGTAGGGAGTAGTGAAGAGGCAACTGGCATATCTGAGTGATGGCGTTTTGAATACTTTCACAAAAATTAGAATAACATTGTCAAAGTTTAATTAACCGGATGTTATAGCCCGTATACGTGTTAAGATGTTTAAAATACGTATCTAACTAATATCCAATGGTTTTAGAGAATTATAATCTATCCGGTGTGGGACTGTACCTTCTTTGTTCTAGCTTATAGAAAAAGTATAAAAGTGTGTGCTGTCAATCAATAAAGTAGATTCATTCCAAAAATAAACAAGTGTGTGTCTCTCTTTGTGTTTGATCTCATTGAGTGCGCTCATCCTTTAACCTTTGATTTGGCCTGCACTGGGAATAGTGAAGTAGTTTGATTTGCGACTACATTTTATATACAGCAAGCAGAAGGAAAAGTGAATCATGTTTTTACAACACAATATTATTTAACAATAGAATGTCATGCTCAAATAACAATGTTTTTGTTGTAAAAATAGAGTTCCTAACTTTAGAACTCCTTTGCCCCTGTGTATAACCACACTCACTCCCCTCCCCTTTTTTTTGTGTCTATTTTTAAATCTTCGCTCATTTGTTTAATTTCCTCCTCCATATCAAAGAACACATTTCTTGTTCTTTATACAAAATGAGCAGGTAATGAAATCCACCAAGACATTTTTGTTTTCATTATTACCTCATAGTTCCAACAGGTGTTTTTTCATAGTAGCTTAAATAAAACAAACGCACAATAAGGTTTATGTATAAAAAAAAAATACCTGTCACTGAGGTAATCCATTACAAGTTAGTGAACACACTAGGTTGGTAGGTTTGAAGTCTGAGGGGACGTTTAGATTGCAAGCTCTACGGGGCTGGGACTTCCAATCTCTTGTTTCAATTACCACTGGGTACTTAGAGTGATGTATTTTCATGATTTTATGCAGTTGTGTTTCTAATTTTAAAGGTCTATAGTGGAGTTTACCTTCTAGAGCAAAAATAGAATATTCCAGGAGAAATTCAGCATGATTTTTTCAGTGAAACCTTCTAAGCTCCTCACTATTATACTGGCCAGCAACACGCATTGCCCCGCCCCCACGCTCCCGGTCCATCAAACTTTTGCTGGGAGGTTATCTGGTCCCCCGGTTAGGGACTACTGGTGCAAAGGAATTGTAATAGTATTTAGTATTAGTATTCATAATAAATTATTGAGAAACATCCCCAGACACATCATATGCTCTAAACTAAAGATAATCTTTAATATCATAAACAATGTCAAATTGCAATTGATATTGATGTTTGATGTATTGATGTTTATATTGTCCTGTCCCCATTTTTTGGGGGGCCTGTATTTTAAAACAAATAACACCTTTTAAATTGTATTATCTGGTAAAAATTGTTTCCTGCAGTAAAAACGTCCCATCTAAATTTATTTTTGTGTTGTGACATAGTTATTATCACATCATTAATTTACATTTAATAGGATAGAAATATGTTTGTTTTGTAAGTAGGCGGAAAGATTCATCACAATCAGAATACGACACAAAATGAATTCATTAATGATAAGCGCAACAGTCAGATTACAAACATCGGTTAACATCGGTTATATACCTTACTGAAGTCCTGTCCCAACTTGTAAAGATGTTCTGTGGAGTTCTTGTTTGCCTTTCCCTGAAAACAAAAATTGAATATGACAATACATGCTGAATTTTCACCTTATCTAGTTTCATCTTCTATGTTACTTTTTATGCATGATTAGTACAGTTTTTGTCACACTGTTCACTGGTGCACATGATATTTCACAAACACAAAAAAAAAAACACGTTGTTATGAACCTGTAAACCCACATCTGTTTTCAACTTTTAATTTTATAAGGTTAATCAGTGTTTACAGAAATGTTGGCAAAAGTTGACTAGAGAATTCTCCGCTATTGTCTAGTGTAAATCCAGGTTCACGCTGGCGTAAATACATTAGCGAATATACACAGCGCATGAAAAAAAAAGTGCACCGCAAATCCCTATGCAAAGTACCTGTTCCAGCCACACTAGCGCTAAATGCGAGCACATACATGCGCAAACACTTCTTGTCCCATATTCGATGGGCGCACGTATGAGATGTGAAGAATGTGACACAAGAAACGCCTTCATGAACTCCCAATGGCGGTGTTGAAAGTCACCTCTGTGATGCAGTGTTGAACTGGCCTAACAAGACAAGGGAATCTCCCAGTAGGCCCCATCATGTGCAATGTGAAGTGGATGGGAGTTTGGAGACAAAAAAAAAAGAGGCAAGATAAAAGAAAAACATAGGTGAAATGTTTCACCGGAAGCGGGGTAGGGCGGAGTAGGAGGTTGCAGTGTGAATCCACAGGGACTTGGTTCAAGCTATCCCTAGGGCGTGGAGTCTAAGGAACTCCATGGTTTTCACCATTGACCCATGCAAGAGGCAATGTGGTCTTGTCTGCAAGGAGCTCACAGTTTGCGGCCCCTAGAGTAGCTGTCCACAGGTGGAATGAGTAGGAGTGTAAACCAGGAGCTAAGTGGGTCAGAGCAGGAAACAGGCAGCCAGGAACACAAGGCAAGTAACAACATCCAAGGAACAGGCAGAGGTCAGGAAGCTAATATCAGCAACAGTAAACAGAACTATAGCAAAAAAACCACAGAAGTTAGTTATATAATCAGGCACAGAAGCTTCTAAGAGCGTGCCTTATATAGACTAAGTGGCGCAACGTAGCCGCGTCCAGAGCACGTGAACACAGAGTACATACATTGGCAGCATCTGCGAGGTAACTGCCACAGAGGAGCAAGCCAATAAGTACAGCTCCTCATAAAAGGTAATTAAAAGGGGAATGGTAATAGGTCCTAGTGCTCCAGTCCAACACCAAGTAGATTTTTATTTAAACATAATATTGCCTCCTTTGTGAACAGCCTCCTTTATTTCACAGTTTTCAGACTTTGACTAAACACTTCAGAGCACTTTCTGCCATTACTCAGTACCCTGGTTCTTCCTTTTTGTGTATAGGTGAGCCCCTTTTAACTTTAAAGGAAAGATATTTTGGATGTAATGTTACTGTAAAAACTACTCCTGACAAGACTACTCCAGGTTACAGTGGAGAGAAACTTCAGGTCATCTCTGAGTACAGTACTGATAGCTTGAGGACACATGTGCTGCATTCAGTTTCTGTTCTGTTCCTAGCCATTGTTTTGACAGTGCATCTGGAAACACGTCTGACACAACATTTCTGCCTGGGAGACACATTGCTGATACAGGATGACTACCTTGTATTCTATTACTGTACTCTTTCTGGTCATAGTGTACAAACTGATCATTTGGTCACATTTTCCAAACCTTCACCTATTAGTTTTTGAAAAATTGAAACTTACAGACTTAAGAATAATATATTTTACCCAGAGTGGTCAATGCAAAATCCTACTAAATAGATTTATGTTTTTTAGATATATACAGTTGGTGGAATTAAGAAAATAATATTATTTTTGCATCATGAACCATGGGTCCTGCGCATACATGTAACTTATGTTCCATAATGCCTGTGAAATCATAGAGTAGGAATGCCCCAGAAGTGAACTGGTGGCTATTAACATTACTTAGAGAGAATGTGTAGATTGGTATCTGTGCCAAAAACAGAAAGAAAGTTCTAAATATAGGCTTGGTCCTTGCTCTTGTGTACTTAAAAAGATAGTAACAGCTGATAGAAATAAATAGTGCAGGTTCCTGCTGATAACCAGATGCATTTCTAAAGGTGTTTCACTATGTGGTAAGTTATGTCAACTAACAGCCTGGTATGATGTATCTGAAAATGCAGGTTAAAATGGACGTACCTGTTATGTAGGGCATGCCTAGCTTAGCTAAACATAGTCATATTGGATGATGCAAACAAAAAATAATGACATAAAGCAGGACTCTATGCTCCAGGTACATCTCTCATCCCTGGTGAATTGTATTTACTAAAATAAGTGTGGAACATCTACAAACGTTTGTACAATGAACAGTAATGCTGTTCAGTGGTCACGATAAGGATTTCCTTCATTCTGCTATAACTAATATTACTGCATATTACTTTACCCAGGGACCAGATAAACCGAATCCAAAGCTAACCTCAAACTAACAATATAGAATAACAAATGACTCGCTCAATCTTCCTGCGAGGACTACTCCAAAAATGTCTAGCGAGTGACAATGCATTCATCTTGGACTTACATTTTATTCTAACAGACAGACATAACCATCGGTAGATGCTTTCTTCATGGGAAAAAAAAATAGAAATACTGTTTGATGAAAATGTCCCTTTTCTTACTCATTATGACTAAAGATTCTAGTGCAAAAAAGAAAGTGTTTTAAACTTTAAATCTGGGGTTCCTGTGGCCCGGAGAGATTAAACCTTTAGATTTATAATAAAAAATGAAATTGTGTTTTACATACCCAAATTCCTCTCTTCCCAGGGTCCCAAGTAATCCCAAACTGTTTGACTAAACAACACTCCCGGCGTCTGTGTATTGTGCTTCCCAAAGATGGTTTGATGAGAGAAGGTGGGAGGGATGAAGTGAACAGTCCGGTTCTGTAGGTATTTAGGTTATGCCTTGAGACATTTCTCTTACATGTGCAGAGGCTCAGATACTTAGCCAATATTACATTAACCCTGTGCTCCTTGATAAAAAAAAAAAGGAGTCATTGTCCTTAGAAATAAATGATTTGAAACAAATCTAGGAAAAGGACTGCCTTTTTTGTTGTTTTAGATAAGAGCTTTTATTTTGATAAGTCTATGAAACTATACAGTAATGCATATTGTCTTGTTCTCCAAACCAGAATGCCCAGGGAAATGGAATGCCCAGGGAAGCGGAGTGCCCAGTGAAGTGGAGTGCCCAGGGAAGCAGAGTGCCCAGGGAAGCAGAGTGCCCAGGGAAGTGGAGTGTCCAGGAAAGTGGAATGTCCATTTCTTTTGTGCCATCACTGTAAATCATGCCCTCATACAAAGAAATCTTTGCCACTTCAGTAGTGAGTGGTGACGTCCAGCTATTCACAACTACTCACAACTCTTGTTATAAATCAGTTGTTTTTCCAGTGAAATAGAAGGAGAAGCAGGCCATTTTGGCCCTTTTCTTGTAGGTGTTTTAGGACTGCAATGACTGGAAATCAATTTATGCTCAATTTGTATATTAGTTGTTCAACTTGTAGGACAAAAGGGTCTAGTAATGAACAGAAACAGCAAATTATTAGAAAGTTCCTAGACTCAAACATATTCAAACTCCATTTAGTGAATACCATGGCTGGTTTTAATGGATTCCATAAAAGGAAACCCAAACTGACTTCCATCAGGATATAATTATAATTATATAAAGAGAAATGTATTGAACTGGACTGTAGTCCACAAGATGATATTGGTGACAGACAAAAGATTCAGTTGGTGATCATTTGTGTTTTTCTTCCTACTTACAATGATGGGCTGCTGTGTTACATGCATGGATTAAAGCCTACATTTTCCATGTTGCTATGTAACATATTTAGTTAGATAGACTAGGTTGTAGACAGAAGCCTTAGTTAACTTCTGCTTTTGCTACTGTAGAACAGAAAACCTTACTCAGCCATGTAATATGTTTCAGAACATGAGTGACTACAAATACAGCAAAAGGCAGAGTGTACACTACATTAGTCACAACATAACATGTATGTGCACCAAGATGATTATGAGGAAGGGTGGCTTGTTGGTTGGTATTGCTGTCAGGCAGCCCTGGGCTATGATTTTAGACCAACTTCAGACACCTTCTACAGGGATTTTACTTGCATGCATTCACACACGCAAACACACATATTAACTATCTGTTAAATAAATCCCATTAGTATGCGAGTGGGGAATTAGACCATAAGCTCCAGTTAGGCAGGAAATGATCTGAATGGTTAAAGGGCCTGTTATGTGGAATTGTGTAAAATAGGGTTCTATTGGTGCCCCTTTCTTGTACAAACCCATACAGATTTTTCTTTTCTCGCAATTGAGAAGGGGCAAAAGGAAACAAAGTGCTTATTAATCTGTACACTGGTATATTACTTTGCATGTCTGGTACTTTCTCTTGTATGTCTTATCTATTTGATGTGATATGGGCCATGTAACTACCTGAGCACTAAGACATGTTCTTCCATATACTAGCAGGTTGTGTTCCTTTAAAGCGGGTTGTCTTTATGAAACTAGCATTGAGTAATGCTTTGCTGAAGCATCTGATGATTTAAAGGGGAAACGCCTATGTCATTATATATCAGGCAACCGGGAAAATGTAATACAATTCACCCTAAGTGACTCATCTACAAACAGGCTAGGTACTTATCTTCTTCTAATTTTATGAAATGTGTATTATTATAACTGTTTGTTTCTACAACCATACTTGCCACTACATCAGCCTCTGTCTCCTACAAAGTCAACTATGTATGTAATATTACCACTGCTAGCCTTTAGCGACAGGGGCTACTGAGTCCTTAAACCAGTGAACTACAATTAAACAATCCTGAGAATCAGCTTTCCTGAGACTTCCATCTCCATAAATTGCTAGAGAAACAGAGGCTGATGAGTAAGTGTCATGCACTTTAAATGCAGAATAACAAGGCAAAACAAAAAATCAACTGTTTGGTACAGTAATAATCATATAGCAAAACAGATCAGCTACACTTGAAAAAACATAAGGTAGCCAGCTTCTACTATCAACAGAAGGACATGCAGAGGTGTAGTTGGTCCCCATGGGGGGCATGTCCACTTACATCATGTGATAAGCATTCGTCAGCCAATCACTGATCATATAGCGAACCATCCCTTTCAACTTCCTGATTGATACCAAACAGGTTCACAAAGCCTGGTTATTCCAGCTGCCTGTCAAATCTGAATGATCTATTGTGGAATAGATTATGTGTTTTTTCTCATTCATGCGCTTGGAATTTATTGTGTCTACTAGGAAAAGCCAGTTACAGTCTTTAGTAAGGAGTGCTTGTGCCAGACCCATCTCACAAATCCATAGACAAATGGTTTCATTGGCCCAGTACTTGAGTTTTCATGCTTCATTATTATGTGTTAATTTACCACAGACTGGTTCTTTTGGGTACTTGCCTAATGGTGCTGGCATTATTTTGTATTCTTTTATTGAGAGGCTGTGATGTAAGTGATCTATATATCTTTTGGAGCATGGGCATTCCAAACAATATATTACACCCGCTGTATTACAATTGATGTAACTATTGATATAACAAATATGATTACATCTATCAATAAAGGATTTTGTCTGTACCATTTGTCTACAACAGATACATGAGCCGCATGGGTGACTGCCTTGGGTTTTGCGAATTTACTCCCCTGATTGAAATGGCTCTTTACTAGTTTATCTCTTAAAGTTTTTCTTTTTTTTTAATAAGCCAAGGACTAGCCAAGGGTCAGGAACTGGGTGGAAACGGAACCATTAACAAAGCGAAATCAGGAGTAACTGAGAGCAAAGTCAATAGCCAGGGTCATATACAAATCAAACTAACTGAGTTTCAGGAACACACTAAACTAGTGTTTCTCTACCCAAAAGCAACAATACTCTGGCAGGGAAGGCAGGTGGAGTCAAGGCACTTAATACCTGTGCCTAAAGCTGATTGGCTAAAGGCTCTCTAACATATTAACGCCTGCCATCCAAAATACAGCAGCACTCATGGCAATTATACACATGGTGTGTTGGCAGGTGTAAATTGTAATGAATCTCAGCTCTGTAATTTTAGTTTTCTTATGTAAAAGTGATTCACAACCTGTGGTTAGCACTCTGTGATATGCTTTTTTTTTAATGCTCAATGTAGCGTACCCTCTTTCCCGGAGTCTGGTTTTTAATTCAATTGATTTTTTTTTTTTTTTTAAATCATCATGATTGGAAGATATTCCCCTACTGGATTAGCTTTTTTAGATGAATCAGGCTGAAAGCTATAGAAATGTAACAAGGAGCTGGTAGAGGTTGGTTTGCGGTACAGGGAAGTTTAAAGTAAACTTTCCTCTGTTTTGTAAATTTTTAAATATTCTATTTGTCGCATGGAATAATTGTGTGTAAATCATAAATTCCATTCCTTCTGTCCCAGAATCTTGATAAAGTCCTCCAGTAATGTAATTGGTCCCTAATACAATATCAATATGTCATTGACATATATGATCCAAGGGTTGATGTGATGTGTGTAGGTCCTCACTGAATTCCTGCTGGATTTCCTAGCAACCTAGAAACAAATTGACATATGTGGGGGCACAGGAAGTCCCCATTGCTGTACCTTGTATTTGTAAGTAGAATTTGCTGTCAAACACAAAGTAGTTGTGGTTTAACACAAATCTCAACATTGTCCTTGCTGGTTCTAGACATATGATTTTCTTTTTCTTTTCAATAAATTGTGTCTTTCAAATAGGGTTCAACAATCTTGTCGAAATTCACTTGTATCATATTTATAAACTGGGTTTTTGTGGTATTAAATTCTGGGGATTTTTGGATTTTTATTTCTATCCTTACTCTTCTCTTTTTTTATTTGAAATACCAAACTTGAACTGAACATAAACTGAACTTGAACTGAACACAGGCCAGGTAATTCATATTTGTCTTTCCAATACGAATCCCAGTATCCCAGTATACAATTCCATTCTGGTTATCCTCTGAGGTTAGTTTCCTTATTTTCTGGTTTACCTTTAAAGGGTAGCTTTCACTCTGCAGCACAAGCAGACTTTAAATATTTAACGTGAAACTATAGGCTTCACTATTACATAATCTTTTATTTGGATAAGGCACTATATAGTGCATTTCTGCGCTTCCTTCACAGATTCTTTTGGTTCACAGTTTGGAAATAGGGTAGTGAGCGTGTACCCTTAAAGAGAAACAGCATTTTTGAATGTGAATTTTTTTTGTGACTGTTTTCGTTGGATCTAGACACATTTTTTCATGTTTTGGACTTTTTTATTGGACTGAGTTCTACATATTACATCATTAGGAGCGTGGCTACACTTTTTCTACACAATGGGGTTGTTTTAGGGGTGGGATTTGGAGCAGGGAGGGGGTGTCACTTCCTGATCTATGCACGGAGCAGGAGAACTTGAGGGTTTCCTCAGAGATCTGGAGCTTGCTTTGCAAACCCAGTCTCTAGTTGAAAACCCAACAAGTTCCCACCTCTGAGAATGAGGCATCGATCTTGTCAATCTAATCTAATCATCTTTAAATGAGGAGGTCAGCTCTAGACTGAATCTTTCAGATTAACTTTGCGTGTCATGCTTCATAATGTTCACTTACCAGGTGCTTATTATAGCACAAACATTCCAGTGTGAACAAATAAACCTGGATGAGCAGATTAGTACTTACGATAAAAATAAGAGTTTCCCTTTCTGCAGGGTTACATCTTTTTTTAGCTTTTAGCATTTGATCATAGCAGGAACCTACCTAACAAATCAAACCTGTCTGATTGCTGCCACCAGGATAAAAATTAAAAGGAAGACAGACAGAAAGCAATACAAATCATGAATTTAACTTCAAAGATAACTTTTTTTTTTTTTAACCAAGTGCTGTATTTGAATAACTGCCTTGGCAATCCAAATGGGGATTTGTACTGGTTTTTAAACTTGTTTGCTGTGTCCTGTCTCTTTATACACTGTCTTTTACTACAGTTCACTTAGACAGGCAGTGGTTAACGCACACCTGCCTAGTACTTACTGAATCTGCATGCCCTGAATGTTCAAGGTAATAATGACGTAAAATTAAATGATCATCAATCTTTAACTGAGGAACTTTTTTTATTATTATTACGATAACACAATAAATGGTTATACTGTAACTGGACTAATTATTAACCAGTAACCTAGCAAAATGTTATCTCCTTATATCCATTTGAAGGATCATTGGGAGGATAAACTAACCAGCAATGATAGACGAAACAACAGTTGTGATTTAAAGTAGATTGTTTCTTTTCTTTGTAAAGATTGCTTAAAGCAGAGGTCCCCAACCTTTTTTGCACCAGGGACCGGCTGTAAGCAAGACCAGT
>WMED01026129.1:0-10880 GCA_019650415.1 Pipa parva
AGTCAGATAACAAAGGGCTGTCCTGCTCCAATAATGGTGAGGCCCAAGCTAAGGCCTCCCAGACAGCATAGTGAGAATCATTCCCACCTTTGCTGCCCCATCTGGGTGTCGCTGAGGTTGCAGCCTAAATATTAATTTACATTGATTAATAAAACCTCTAAATGCTTCCCGATCCCCAGAAAATTTATCAGGTAACTGAGCCTTAACCAGATCTTGAGTTGTAACTACTGGGGCTGGGGAACCTTGCATCTGTAAATGTTGTAAACGATCTTGCAGGACAGATACCATTTGAGCCATAGCCCCAAACTGCTGAGACAAGGTGGTAATAGCCTGTTCAGTACCAGCAGGATCCATACTTATGGGCCACAGTGTTATGTCACAGCAGGACGCTGAAGGGAAGGCCAAAACAGCTAGCGAGAACACCAAACAAACAAACAACTTTTTTCTTGTCTATTGAGCAGGGGAAAGGTGAAAGACCAAAACACTTAAACAAACTTACTGACATCCAGACAAAACATAAACCAAATCAGGATACAAAGGTTTAAACAAAAACTGAATATGAACAAACAACCCAGAGCACCTTGATAGAATCCAACCAAAACACTGTGGCAAATGCTTGGGGGAGTGGAGCAGTTAAAAACCCTGTGGGGTCATCCTATTGGTTAGAGGGAATCTGAAATTTAACACCTTTCACTGCCAGGATCCTAACATAACCATTTCCGAAAACTCCTTATCAGGTAATTTTCTTCCTATATAAATTCAATAAGCAAGATTTTCAGCTTTCACAAAACTATATGAACCGTATAGAGGTATAAGCTCGACTCTCAGTATTTTATAGTACAAAGCTTAATTTTTCCTGTATATGTGAAGCTTCTACTTTCCATTTCATAGCAATTTCTATTTCTGTTTGAACTTCCCCTCATTACCTATAGAAGCCCACATTGAGCATACTGAGTAAACATGAACCCCTGTGTTAAAGACCAATAACTCAATAACTTCAATAACTAATTGGCAAAAGGTGTTTCAATTTGGATGAAATTAAAAGTTATGGTTTCATATGTGCTTTGGCAATTAAATAAAGGCGTACTATTTTTTGTTAGTGACGAATTTATTCTTCTCAGGATCATCATTGTGATTAATTCTATGATCCAAACATCTGTAACAAGACCTGAAAAAATCTACCTAAAAATAAATATGGTGGAGCCAATGTCAGTTGTGACATATTCTATTGGGAGGTTAAAGAATCAATGTACACTTACAGGACATTGAATAAACACTTTGAAACTCTAATATAGAACCTGAATGATTTTGGTAAAGCTTGCACAATATTTGAATATTGGTGTTAGAGGTATATAGTATTGATATTGTTGTTGCAATGATAACTAGCCATGAACATATCATCTGTCTACTATAATAGCTTCAACCATCTGTTAATACGCTCAGCACCCTACCTAAGATAGCTTCTATTCCAAAATACAATATGGAGGAAACTGAAGAACCACTTGTATTTCCCCATTGCAGATATTATTTTAAACATTATATAAATTGCTGTCAGGAGTTACTTAGTAAACTTTTGGTATACCAAAAATGTGATGAATCCTAAAATATTGCTCAGGAGAGCATTTAATTCATAAGTCTATATGGGGTTATTCACTAAAGTCTGAATAGTTGTGTATAGGTGCAAATTCGCCAGATAAAGACAGTCGCAATAGGCTGCTACTGTCGCAGTCGCATCTTTATAATGAGAATATTGTCGCAGTCATGACTTTATTATGGGAAAATTGTTGCAATCTTAACATTAAAAAATTGTCGCAACTTTATAATGGGGAAATTGTCGCAGATTTGCTATGGGAATCGAATTTGACAGTTGAATTCGCACCTCAGTGAATAACCCCCACTATCTTTTATACTCTCTACATCTCTCTAATGTATGTGATAAGATTGAGTTACCTTAAAGTTTAATAAGATCCTTTCTGTAGGAAAGCATCATGGCTTCAGTATCACTTTTGAGTTGCCCTTTAGAGATTTATCCCTGATCTATCAAGGTATTGCCTTTTATGAACATGCCTGGACTAGACTGGAAAGGACCTTAGTCTCTCCTGTTAGGTGTCAAAATTTTACTGACTCAGAAGAACAGACACCAGATCCGTGCAGGGATTATCAGGCATCATTTACTGACTTATTATTTAGAAAAACAGATAGTGTCCAGTGGGATCCCATTTTTTGAATAGGAACTTTTCTTGGCATTGATTCTCAAAACTGTAACAGTATAATAAATAGTTATGAAATAGATTACCTTACCAGAACAAATCAAATAAATGTTTTTTTACTCATACCTATAAGAGGATTGCCTATATACAGAAATATCTCTGTGTGTTGGCATAAATAGGCAAAACAGATCATGGTGTGAATTAATGACCATTACAAGTACCATCAGAAATACTAAAGCTAAAATAACATCAGATATGGACTGGTGGATATGAATGTATACTTTTATGTATGTAATTATACTATAATAGGGTGAAATTTACTTGACTCAAAAAGGCGAATTTTGCCTTTTCAAGTTTATCTCCAGTAAATCTTGATTTTTGATCAGTAAATATCAATTGATATTTTTTTATATCGGATTTTTTTATTGGATTTTTTGATGGAAAACTAGCCATACTTTAGATTAGTACGTTGGCTAAATTTCCATTGAAAAATCCAATTGAAAAAATGTTATCAATATTTACCATATTCAAAGTCTAATTAAACCCTATTTATAAAGGTTGCCCCATTATAGTATTGTAAAGTGAAAAAACAATTAGTAAAATCCTCTCTCACCTCTTCACTCTGCAGCACTTGTTATCCCTGTGTAAAATGTTCCTCCTTCCTATAGTGGAGAAGGCCACGCCCCCACCCCTCTCACATTTTCTTATCTTAAAAACCATCACAGACAGTGTCGAAATTCAGTGTTGCAGGGCTTAGCAGTGAGAGGAAAGTATCAGATTACTAAGCATGCACTAGCAGAATGAGTCATTGTGTGACCTCATTAGGGGGTGGGGCTTCTCAGCACTATACAGGAAGCAAGTACACAGAAATGCAGAGGGGAGACAGGCTGTAGGATTAAGAGGTGAGAACTGAAAAACACAAAATCGTTTTTACTCTTCAATGTTTCAGTTTATGTTTCTACATTATAAATATTATATATATATATATACTGTATATAGTTTGGTCAATAACTTTACTTACACTTTAAACATTGAGATTTACAGGGGATAAACTTAAAGGCGAAATTGGCCTTTTCAACTTTAGTAAATTTCACCTTAATCCACCACAGTTTGAAACTTTACTGAAAGTTATGCTAAAGTCTGTAAAAAAATGTGCTTTCTCTGTGTTGGCCACCTAGTATTAAGTACAAGTGTTAAAATGACAGGTTTAGGCTTACCTTACTGATTTTGCAGAACAGTTATTGTAATTGAAGACATTGAAGCACTTGGAACAGAGGTTCTCAGCTAATCCAAAGCCTTTAAGCTTTGGGAGATACATGGGGTTATTCACTAAGTTGTGAATTCGACTGTTGAATTCACAAACAGTGGATTCCCATTGAAAATTTCCCTATAGTAAAGTTGCGACAATTTCCCCATAATAAAGTCGCGACTGTGACAATATTTTCATTATAAAGACGCTACTATGACAGTAGCAGCCTATTGCGACTATCTTTATCTGGCAAATTCGCACCTCTTCGCAACAATTCAGACTTTAGTGAATAACCCCAACAGTGAAGCAATATCAGTTGTGGTACCTGGTTTGCATCACTACAGTTGATGGAGTAGACTGTATTGATGCTGACAACCAACCATTTATTTCACAGAACAACAAAATGTGATTTTCTTTGTAAAAAATTTGTAAAAAGATATTTTAGTCAATTATTTCTCTCATCTGTGACAGATGTTAATCATGTTTTGTACGATGCTATCAGTTATACTATTAAATAATTTGTTTGGGGGTAGTGGTGGGTTTGCCACCTTATCTCAAAATGCAAATTTATTTTTAAAAGTATCTCAACTTTTTTTTAAAAAATATTTATGTAATCATTTAACAGTATCATATTAAAGCTAATGGTAATAAAAGAGTGTTGGTTGTTATTGGAAACAGAAGCTATAATTGCATTGTAAATATCACAGAGGGTAAAAGGGAGTGCATTTTTTTTCATCAGATAATTACTGTTTACCAGCAACTATGTGTTAAAAAGATATATAAAAAGCAGATCTAAAATGGAAAAAAAAATTCACACTTTTTACATTAACATTTTTCCATCTGCCTAATCTCTATTAATGTTATGTCAAGTTTCCATGGCAATACTCTCAGAGAACTGATTGATACGTTAATGTTATGTGTGTGCTTCTGTTCTCTTAAACTTTGACATTTACTTGTTTCTAAATACCCTGATTTATTTTTTTTTTTAATAATTTGCACATTTCTTTCATGGAAAGAAACATATAAAAATGACACTGAATCATTTATAAGCTAATTATTTATAATAACAAAAAAAAACAGAATCCTGACAGGGAACATTTGTCTTTAGGTTTAGGAGCTCACATACAGTATTATCTGTGTACATTATTCTTTGTTTTTAAGTCCCCACTGGCTTCTGCTAAGGTGACACAGGAAGGATTCGGAATATGATTTTTACTCATATGCTTTGTTGGAAAAAGTATTGATAGCAAGGTACAGCAGAGTTATAAAATATGTAGAAAGACCCAATGTTAAGAAATTAGTAACAAATCCTATCTATGAACACAAACAAAAAGCTAATAAACCAACTGCTGCTTTTATATTAATATATTTGCCTGTGGGATATATGTTTTTAATGGCAAAATTGGAACCATGGGAAGAAAATTGCATATTTGACCTCTCAAATGAAATAGAATTGATATGCTTCTTGATCAGATCTGGAACAGTCTGTTCAACTAGTCAGTTGTTATTAATATTGACACTCACCATATAAAACTTTTAATAGTTTGCAAACCCAGGATTGACAGATTTGGATTCAGAAAGGATAATTGGCTTTTGATTTGTGGGGTTTTTGCCTTCCTCTGGATCCATATTGAAGAATAATAGGCTGAGCTGTTTGGACTTGTAGCCGTTTTTAGCCTTATAAACTAGATTACCATGTTATTATATTTTGCTATGTTATTGATCAAAGTAAACCAGCTAATTAGAAAGATGAGTACTGTAAACAAGTTATCTGAAAACTGGTCTATTCCACATAATCATTCTTGTTTTAAAACATCTTTAAGAGTTCATTTTTTGAAAATATGATAATTTGTAAATTTACAGTTAAATATCAAATACAGACCTTCGACACATCCAAAATAATTTAAATAGGGTTCACTGGCCATAGAAAATAAACACACATGAAAATCTATTTATTTTTCTGCTGAATTTAAAAAACTCTGAACCAAATCAGAAACTAAATAAAATTAAAACATGGCAATGAAGTAAAACCCAACATGAAGATTTGAAAACATGGTCTGTGACCTTCTCCCTCTGGATCCTGGTAAGATTTTTTTATTTGGTTTGATGGGGTGCTGAAAGGGGTGGTTATTAAGGTGGGGGTCCATACCAATCCTTCCCCAAAGCCCTGGTGGTGGGAGTTACAATACTGACAACCACTCTACAGTGTCTGTTACCAGTTCATAGACGGTCTCCTGTATTACATAACAAATGTATCTATGTATACTTCTATTTATAAAATCACTAAAATTACTAGGTTATGCAGCACTGTACAACTAGCGCTAGTGTTGCTGGCTGTGGATGAAATTACATATCTATGTTAACTAAACAAGAAATCGGTATAAGAATCATGAAGGCATTGTGATGGGGTTTGTTGTTGTTTTTTTCTATTCAGTGTATGGCATATTCTCAAAGCCCAATACGGAAACTAAGAGCAGGTTCTATTGCAGTTTATAATGAGTCTACAGCAGTTCCATCAGTAGATAGTAGTAAATGTCTATAGAATTGCTAACCTCCACTTTGATCGCATTGATATTGACTAGATGTGTATTAAAATTTGGGAATATTATTTATTTATAGACTGGAGTTCTGCTGTTTACTTTATTTCCAGCCCTTGTTAAATGTTTGAAGCACAGTCTCTACTGTATCTGGTTGGGCTCTGCATGAGATTTTCACTTGCTCTGGCCTGTGTTGATATAAGAGGCTTTTTGTACTGCCTTTTCAGTTAACAATTCTGTGTGTAAAATATATTACTCTACAGCATTAGAGATAAAGGGGGCCCAAGAGAGGGTGGCCTGGTTGTTTGATAGTTGTTCAAAAGAATTTATTTTTTCTTAATCCTTTTAACATTAGTAGTAGTAAGTATACATGTACACATGCATTCAGATTTTGCTAACAAATGCAAATATATTTCACATTCACTCTCCAATGAATAGGTAGGCTTGGTGGAACATCCAGTGAAGGTCCCACCATACATTGTGGAAGTGACAGTGTCAAACATTTTCCAGAATATTATTTAGAAAACGACTTGTAAAACCTTTACAAAAACCATAAAACTATTACAATAAAGCCATTAGACAGTGAGATATTGTTTACATGAATAGGAAACATCTAGCTAATAAGATGTAATAATCTAAGATTGAAAATGTTCCCTCCTGGTAACAGATGCTTGCTCAAACAAAAAAAAATCACTAAGCATTCTGATAGCTATAATCTAGTACCCAGGAGCAAAGTTTAATACAACCTGAAATAACAATAGCACAGGGACATGAACATCAATATAAAATACAAGTACATTTATAGCTTAAGTAAACCATATTCTAATCAAAATCCCTCTTTGGATTGGCAAGGCAGTTATTCGAATACAGCACTAGTAAAAATGTCATCTTTGAAGCTAAATTCATGAATTTTATTGTGTTCTGTCTGTTCATAACTTTTCTGATGTGCCCTAAAGCCTGAATTTTAAAGCTACTTAGCTAAAAAAAATGTTACTTTTACTTTTAGAAACACAAATTTAATACATAGTATTTGAGGCATTTTCAATTTTTGGTGTTACAAATCTTTTAACATGTTTATCTTGGAATGTTAGATCTTTTGTGAAGGTTCCCAGTTTGGTTAAAAAAACAACTTTTTTTTTACAATTTTGATCAGGATGTAAATGATTGAGAACTGGTAGAATTGAACAATATAAAATCTCTTCTGCTCTGCAAAATGTGTACTAAACATGTCCCCAATCTGACAGCTGATGGAGTAACCTTAACCTTAATACTAGTTTCATTTGAAGTGGTCCCAAAATAAAAGCAAATAATTTAATGAAACATTTCACATTCCTATTTTAGTGGAAAAATGATATCCTTGACAGATTGCAGTATTAATTCAGCTCCAATTGGGCCACTATAATGAATTTGAAGATTCATGATTGAAATCTACATGGTACATGTAAAATTATATTTTAAATTGGCATGTCAATGAGGCATTTCTTGGCCAAAAAAAATCTCGCACAATATGGTTGCACAAGATTTCAATTGTAATTTCCTTTACATACAACTAGAGGGTGGGAGAACTTAGGTTAGGCAAGCCTCAGATTTTATTCATGGGCCCCATTTTTTTTAAATTGTAGACACTGACCTATCACCACCAGTGATTGGGTGTAAGAGAGTGAATCAATTACTGATCACAACTACAGTAGTGATTCCTTTTGCCCTGGTTAAGGAATGGGGTTTGGGGGTTCAGTAGGCCATTTTTAATGTTTCTCCTGAGGCAGGGGTGGTCCTGCGCCCTGAGCCAACCCCCCCATGCCCTCCCTTGCCCTGCACCGCCCCCATCCTTGCCTCGTGCCGTCCCCCCTTGCCCCGTGCCCTCCACTCACCTCCAACAGCGTTCCAGTGATGCATCTCCTCTGATGAGGTAAGGTGAATGCGACAGCGCTCCTTACTGCTTCGGGTCTTGTCGGCTGTATTCAGCAGCTGCTGGCAAGACCCGAACATCTAAGGAGAGCCGACAAGACCCAAAGCAATAAGGAGCTCCGTCACATTCAGATTACCTCATCAGAGGAGGTGCGTCACTGGAACGCTGTTGGAGGTGAGTGGGTGGTGCAGGGCAAGGGGGGGGGTGTCGCGGAGCAGGGGGGCATGTGGGGGGAGAAGGTCAAGTTTAGAGATGGGCGATGTGGGTGTCAGCACCCCTCAGATAGATTGCGCCCTGGGCCTTGAACTTTCTAGCTATAATTAAATAATTGATTGACACACAGTCTCAAAATCAAGACTAACATTAAACTACAAAGAATTAATAAAAAAAATATAATAACAAGATCATTCTCAGTAATGGCCCCTTTAAAATATTTTTGATATGTCTTATATTTTGTTTTAAAGACATATTTTCATATCTATAAATGCAAATTTAGACACAAACTCTTTCTGGCAGATAGATTCATTTGTTAATAACTATTATGGTAACAATATTTTTCTTTAAAATATATGTCCTAATCTCATTTTTTACTAGATATCCCAAATGCTAATTATACTATTATCTGTACATGTGATTAGTGTAAATGTCATATTAATTTGGGCGAAATTTATTAAACTTGATAAAACAGTTTCCGCTTTTCAGAGTTTAATCGAGAGAAGGCTTTGAAGTTTCTCCCAGCGAGATTTGCCTCATGCGATACTTACCATGAGAAACTTTTTTTTATTAAATATATCCATGGAAAGAGCAGCCCTACAATATAGCTACCTTTCCATGGATATGTTTAATAAAAAAAGTTTGTCACGGCAAGTATCGCATGAGGCAAATCTCTCAACACTTACCTGGAGAAACTTCAAAGCTTTCTCACGTGTTATTAAACTCAGAAAAGCACAAATAGCTTTTCCGAGATTAATAAATGTCCCCTACAAATACAGTTTAATTATTTGTTGGTGACAAAAGAGCTTTGGACAGTAGAATAACTGATTTTTAGAGATCTAAAATAAACTTGTAACTATTCCGTGCATGGTGTCATTACCAAAATTTATAGCATGAGTCACTGTTCTTACAGTAAAAAAATCCCTTTTATTTTGGTGCAGAAACTTTATTTCCTCTGTACGTAGAGGATGCCCCCTTGTTATACTTACAGTTCTTGGTATAAATAGATTGTGGGGGAGATCTCTGTACTGACCCCTAATATATTTATATTTGGTTATTAGGTCACCCCTTATTCTTTTTTCTAGAACAAATAGACCCAGTTTTGAAAACCTCTTTTGGTACTGTATATTACTCATTCCTTTAATTACTTTAGTAGCCTTCTTTGAACCTGATCAAGCTCATCTAAGTCTGTCTTGTGCACTGGTGCCCAAAACTGCATACAATGTTCTCTTTGTGGTCTGAAAAAATGCTTTGTGGTGCTTTTCCCAGTGTTTTCCCTTTTAGAAAATAATTTAGACTTGCATTTTACCTTCCCATATGCACATCCTTACATTTATCAGGGTTAATCCTCATTTGCTTTTATCCTGCCCTGCATTGTTAGCATATGGATTGTTAACCAATCAGTAAAAACAGTAAAAAAAAAACAAAAGGTCTTCTGTGCCCTTTCCTCATCTATTGAAAGTGATAGTAAAAAGTTTTATTTGGTATCGGTATAATAAATATCTGTGAATGTACGGATCATATTATCTTAATCATGGATAAAAAAAACAATATCTTAGGGTACATTAAAAACAAGAAGTGTAGTTGTAATCTCTTCTCTTAGATTTTGCCAAGCAGCTTAATGTCATTATTGATTAGTGAAATAGGTAAATAGCATCTAGGCATCAAGGGATATTTACCTTTGTTAATCAAAGAGAATGGCCTTTAAGAGATGTTGTTTTAAAATTAAAACCATTTAAAAGGTGTGAAAGGGTAATGCTAAACCATGACTTATATATGATGTAAGGTGTGTAGTAAGTCAATGTGATCATGGACTTTAATGTAAGGTGTTATAAGGTATATAAAGAAGTCATTGCTTCTAAAATCTCTGTATGTTATATCTTGTTCAAAAGCATCAATTTAGTATCCTATATTTACAGAATAAAGTTTAGCATTAAATGTTATGCTGTTTGAAATCACCTCTAGAAGAACAGTGAAATTATTTACTTGGTACAAAGTATTTTATTACAACTTATTGAAAAACTGTAATAAATCAGATGTGCCTTAAAGCTAGGAACTTGTTTCATGTTTATTTTGGAATTGATGTACATCCTTTTATATCATTTTAATCAGCTGAGTTATAATTAAACTCATTGCATAACTATTACAGCTTTAGAAAGTTGATCTTGATTACAGACTATGTATATTTTGTCAAGGAGATATCTTTTCTGTTTTACCATATTCACTTAACCTCAAATAGTGCATGTTTGTTTCTCCCAATTAGTGACTAGATTTGTATCAACTCATAAATTGACGTTTAAAAAGTTGTTGATACTGTATTTAATTGGTGCCAAAATATCTTGTTACAAGAAGACATTTTAAGTTTCCCAGTTGTTATCATGAGTTATAAACTGCAGAAAGTGTTTAATGAGGAAGAAAAATAATACATTATCATGGAATAACGTAGACCTAAAAGTTTACTAATCCATCTCTGTGTAATAAGTCTGTATAATAAAAAAATACAGAATTGGTTTTATAGTCTTAAAATGCCTCAAGGGCCTTAAAGAGTAAACAAAGTGTTGTTTACTTAGAGACTTGTGTCTTTTTCATACTAAGTAACTACTGTATATACAGGTGCTACTCAATAAATTAGAGTATCAGCAAAAAAAAATTTTTTTTCAGTAATTCAATTTAAAAAGTGTGATTCATATATTATATAGAGTCATTAAAAACAGAGTGAACTTTTCAAGTGTTTATTTATGTTAATCTTGATTATGGCTTAC
>WMED01026130.1:0-10880 GCA_019650415.1 Pipa parva
AAATATTTAGATAATAAGCTGTATTTATACATATCCATTTTTCCCCTTTATATATAATCTATAATCTTATTCAAGAACTAATCCAAGCTGTATTTCCATTCCATAATTTAAATGAACAGAACTTTCACTGCCTACCCCTCCCTTTCTGTGTTTTTTTTTTTTTTTTTTTAAGAAATTCCCAAATTAACTGCCCTTGAAATGCCCCTGACCTCAGTCATACAACTCAGAAAAGAACAGGGTCCAGCATTCTAGTCCATAATGAAATTCATTTAGAGATGTGTGTGATCTGTCTCTAAGGATGCCATTTTAATTTTCTACCTTCATGTAGCAATTAGATTTGTGCAATTACAGCCCAAACAAAGAGCCCATTATTGCAATGTGAATAGGTTGGTGGGATTAAGTAACAGCCAGCGAAATGTACAACGCTAATCAACATGAACACTCACCACTGTCAGGAAGCTTAAATATCAAGTGGGCTATTGTCAGGTGGGCTAGATAGTGTTTACAGTTAACACTTATGTTACTGGTAATAGTTTTCTTTTGATAGGATAAAACAAGAGGAACAGTAGTGTTTAACTCCCTGGTTACCATTTCTTTTTCAAAATAATACGTTCTGAAAAGCAAGGTTTTACATAATGTTTTATGTTGAGTAAAACACAGGTCTGGAAGATCCTTTATTCAAAATCCATTGCTTAGTCATTGGGGGAGCAATGTTTCATTACTGAGTATGGAGGGAAATGTATTTCTCCTTAACAAAGTAAGCAGCATGGAAGGCTTCCCCTATATTAATAAACACAAACATGCAAGTTGAAGAGGATCTCTTTGTAGAATAAGCTTTTTTGGATTTTCAGATCAATTCATTTTAGAATTAGGATTTATTTTGTTATAAACATTGGTAGCAAAAATGCTGTTTGTTCTGTGTGTGGTTTAACCTATAAGGAACAATAGATACTATTCTGGCAGCACAGCTACAAAGTAGCCAGTGTGGTCCTGACCTTAGGCTGGGTTCAGACTAGCTGATTTTGTTTTTTTATTTAGGCTTATTATTGTCTATGGTGCAAAACACATTAAACACACAATCTGTGTGGAAACAATAGACTGTTTTTCAAACGCATCTGAAAATCAGCTAGTATGAACTTGAATTTGGATTAACATGACAGCGAGGGGTTAGGTAGACATCTAGGCAGGGTTAAAGGACTTGACGTGAGAATAATTCATTAGACTACAGTACTCATTTATGCCCTCTGTGACTTTAGAGTTTTAACATAAGGGATGTGGGAAAATAAATCACTTTTAATACAATACAAACCTTATACATTACTAGGTTCACCGATGACATTTCTGCCTAACGTTTAGCACAGTGTTTGCTCTGTTGCTGTAGAGGTTGAATACTTTGTAGCAGCAGATAAATGAGGATTTCCACTAGACCTTCACCTGTAGTTCTCCACCGTATATTATAAAGTCCCCAAACAGTTTTTATTCCCATGATATCTTCTTTTTTTGTTCCCGTTTTTTACTGTCTAGCTGTAACTTTCCTATACATAAACATCTCTGGGAAGGCCAATCTGTCTTTATCACTCACTCAGGGCATATAAAGATTTAATAGTCATCTTATCATTTTAGTAGCATTTATGTTGTAAAAAGCAGAGGGTACTGCAAGGAATAATTGAATGGATGCTTTATGTTTTTTAAAACCCCTTTATATCTGTGTAGAAAACTGCCTTGCAATTTACAGGGGATTATTAAAGAGGCATGCACTAGAGATGTGCCATAGAAATTTTGAGGTGCACAATTAATCTTATACTAAAGGTGGGTATCGATTATAAATTGGTTTGGCTTAGACATCTGATATAACCGTCATCTGAACAATTTATAAAACTGGTCTTTGTAATGCAACTATTTTTCTATACTATATTAACTGAGGTCGATAATCACAGGTTATTTGGTGTCGTCATGCACAGTAGTCTGATTGTTCAAAACAGTTATCTGTTTTGGTCATACATGCACAGATCACATCTTCCAAATAAAAAATTCCAGTACTGCTGATTAATTGCTTTTGCCAATATATCGTTGTTCATCTCAGTATGAACAAAATGACACTCATCACTCAATTATTGACTGTACTGGCTAAAAAGTAATAAAGTCTGTACCTACCTTAAAGGAGAACGAAATCACTCATTAGCTTAGGTGCAATTTTTACTTTGGTGGCCTTACTATACTTTGGGTTTACACCACCTCTTCATTATTGCTGATGTAAGCAAGTGGAGAAGTATTAGGTGAGAATACTGTTTCTATTCTTGCTCCATCAGTGATGTTGAAGAGGAAACAGGAAGAGAATTTGATCACAGCACTGGAACCGAAGATCAGCTTTAACACAGAGCAGGAGGCAGTGATAGAATAAAAACCAGGCTCCGGTATATTACATATATAAGTATATTAAGAGAGTCCTAAGCAGTGGCAGATGGCTAAATGGCTATTCTAATTTCTATTTGTAAATGTAAAACACTTAAGGGTTTTCTTATTGTATAAAAGCAGCGATTTGGTTATTAAATTAACTACTTTATTAGCTGGCAGAGATTTTCAGCCACTTATTAGGTTAGATACATGAAAGAGCTCCAGACTCACCTGTCCTTCCTGATATTATTCTTTTTGATTGCAGTGTACCTAACCAGGCCAACCAAGGGCTAGCAGGATTGGGAAAAAACAGATCACTGGGTGATTTAGTAAGAAATCAGCTGTATTTCAGTGAGATTTCTTAGGCTTGTGTGCGTATCCTACCTTATAAGCACCTTCACTACACGCACTCAAGCACAGCAGCTTGCAGAAGTTAAAATGTAATTCCCCAGAGGATTGATCATAACTAGTGGGATGAAACTGGGCAACCACAATTACACAAGTAATCTAAGAAGAGATATTATTGTCTGGCTATTATGAGCCATGTTGTCAGGATACTATTTCCAACTGGATCCGAGGTGGACAACACCAAAGTGGGATGGAAACCCAAACAGCCCAATGTTCACTGACACCCTTTTGGGGCCATGGACTTACTGATATGATCTGAAAGGGGATCGGAGCAACCCCACAAACAGCAAACATGGACCAACAAGGAACCAAAGGAGTAAATGGAACTTGTAGTCAGACAGGCCAAGGTGAAGAGTTTATAGATTATGATCATCGAAAAACAGGCTACAGTCGGTACACAGGGTGAGTAGACCAGCTTGGGCACAGACTAGGGGAAATGACCTCATATTTATTGGACAGGATAATTGGAAACAGGAAGCACCTTTTCCAACAACCTACAGGTGTGCAGCCACAGATCAGTAACAGGCTATTGGACAGTACACCAAGAAAACATAGACTCACACAATAAGAACTCAAATGGAGGAGTGGTAGAGCTGCTGTCTGGAGTGCAGAAGTCTTCCAGTACATCTTTTACTATGGATGCCAGCTGAGTGACTAAGGTTTTCTGACACATGTATACAGCCTTTAGAGAGATCAGAGTGCCAAATGAACTCAACAAAACAGGGTTCCAGGACAACCTGCAACATGTGAGCTTCAGGTTACAGAACAATGAGCCTATGATTGCCTACTGAACATTGATCAATGTAACTAGACAATCTGCTGTTTAATTATGGTATGTAAACCAGGTATTGTTAAGCAGGGACGTATTAATGAGGTCTATGGGGGACACATGATTTGTAATGGCAGCCTAGCCATTATCCCTCAGTAAGCAAGAGTCAGTTCTTGACTTCTATAAGTTCTAAAGAGATGCCAAAAGGTTGAATAAATTAACCTATGAAAATTGTATAATTTCTCTCTAAACACATTAAGTATATCTGTTTTCGATATATATTCTCTCCAAATCATTTATTTACAAAGAAAGCAGGTTTGAAATTATTTTTAGAAAATTCTGGCATGCGATGTAACTATTTATAATCTATGCAGGTAGTGAGTACTGCAAAAATGTTCACAGAAAACAATTTAAGGAAGATAAAGGATATAAGGAATACAGACTGAAGTGCTTGAAACACCAGTTATGCATGTTTGCAGGTATAAAAACCTGTTTTTAATGGTATCCCTTTAATCCTAGCCAATAAATAAAAATGTCATGACTTTTTAAATTAAAAAAAATCCTGGTATCGTAGATTAACCCTTCATTAGAAAAAAATGACCCACTACTTTATTAAAAATCTTAAGCACTTCAGTAGGCTTGACCCCAGCTGTCTCCTCTCTAAATAAATTTAGCATACTTGATTAAATTCCTTGAAAACCAACAGTTCTGTGACCCATAAAACTAGTAAAGTTCTGGATCATCCCTGGAGGATAATTTCTATTGATTTTTAGACTTGTTTGTGATTGGGCCACTCAAAACATCAATATTGTACTTGCAGCTGCATAAAACTCATTTAATTTCATTTCAGAATATTTTTTTTTTTTAAATTTAACCCAAAATAGTTAGTCTGGCGATATACTAACTTCTAGCATTCCAGCACTTTTACTGCTTGTGCAGTATTTGTCTTCTCAACCTTTCCCATTACCTTTCATGGAAACATCAGCCCTTATGCCTGCCCTTCCAGGCACTTTATAATTAGCAGTCAGACATTGTGATGCACAAAAGGGGTGAAGTTATAAGCAAGGGGTAAATTGAAAGAGATTGGGGTTGGATAGAGGTAGAGTTAGAGCATAATATGGTAACACAGACAAACCTGGAATTTGATTTTCAAACCTGGAGTCTTCTGGTGAAATCTGGCAAAATGCCACAGCTGTCCATTACTATACATAGTAATCTCTAGTGGCCTCTGTGGAATTTCTCATGCCTTTCTGCCATCGTTTACAATGGAAATAAGTCACATTTCTCCATACACATAACTGAAAAACATTAACGAATGAAGAGATAATTCCGGTTTTGGGTTCTGATTTTTTTTTTAAATTATTATTGGGGAATAAAAAGAAGAAATGAACACATTTTCATATATCTTATGTCCTTCTACATTTGAAATCATTTGGAAGACGTCAATGCCAACATTTTATCTGCTGAGAGTAAACAAACCCAAACGACTTGTGTAAAAACAGTTTAAGGTGATCCTAAGGTTTAAACCATTTTTTAAATATTTATTTATTATTCATCCCAAAGCAAATAATTGTATATTATTATTATATTGGATTTGCTTGAATTAATATGAATACAGACTTCTCATTTCTAGGTAAGAGTCTATCAAAATAATATGTATTAAAATTTATAGCAGTTTAATTTAGAAATCAATACTTACACAATAAATACATAGATCAACATACATCTGTTTGTGTATTAGATAAGACTTCTGTCTACAGTTTATTCTATCATGTGACTAAATACCATACAGTGAATCATGGGAAATGTAGGCATCAATCATGCAATTTCTGAAACACTGCAGCCACTAAAACTATCTTTCTGAACAGTCCATGTTATAGTACTACAAACCTGAAGTACTCCAGTGATACAATGGTACAAGTAAGAGCTGAATTGAGAAAAGAAGTGAAAAAATATTTTTTGTGACAATGGGATAAAAGAGGCTTGATGGTGTGAATTAATTTTATTTTGTTTTCTAAAATATTAAAAAAAACTGTCTCATGTATTATGTAGGATAATGAGTTTTAATGGAATTCCAAGCCAAATCTGCATCCTAATGTTATCATGTAATCATAGAACTCTTCTGTGGCTTTTAATGTCCTTGTAGATTACAGAGAGGGGCACATTTTCATTTATATAAAATATATATTTAGTTTACCATTTTTTAAAAATCTAGTTTTTGTTATACTAATTGTAGTGTAGATGCTTGTTTATTTTATCCTGTTTCTATAATGCTTAGCAACAAAACCTTTTAGATGTGCCATGAGATTGTCTTTGTTTCACTGGTAACTACAGAACAACATTTTGTAAAATCTCATAATTGTGGATGCCATGACATGCAAAAAACGAATGAGAACAGTCAAAGTTAAAGAATAAATGGTTCTTTTACAAAGAAAGGGTTTGTTGCATAAATGGTATTTACTCTTTAGCAGGGATGTAACTACCAGGAATGCAGCTATTGAGACCACACCAGGGTCCTGGGGCCTGAGAAGACACAAAATAAAAAAATATTCCAACACAAGGAAATATACTGCGAAGTGGCCAATAAACCATCCCACATCCAGGGCCTAAGAATACAGGTGAAAAGCGATGGCAGGATTAAGACATTGGCTTTGAATTTACATATGGTTGTCTGATTTGGATAGGCTGAGGGAGGGAAAATTTGATCCAGAACCCATGGGTCTCTAGATATACCACTGATCTTCATTACTGATGTGTGGCTTACTGCAGTTTAAGCTGCCATGTCTATTTGGTCTCGCTGGTTTATTTTCAAATTTAAATGTAAATCTCTACAAAACTAACTTACTTTTGTTACTAGGGTTTCTTATGTAGTGACAGTGAAGTTGCTAGCTTTCTGCTCGGATTTCCATCTGGCCAACCAATGATACTATGCAGTTATAGAGACAAGGGCATCCATTGACTTACTGTAGTTGTATGTGAATTACTGTGCTCTGCATGCATTAGATATTTTCCTCTTAGCTTATCAGACAAATATAAGCAAGTGTGATGTACTTTGACGTTTATTTGTTTATTATTGTTAATTAATTTTCCTTTACCCAATAGAGCTTTAAATACACATTCTATGAATGTTCTTTAGAAAGCATATTTGTTTGGCATCAAAGTGATACTGGAGGGTGTACGTAATGATATTTACCTGGTAGAGAACGCCGGCAGTTTTAGTTTTGTAGAAGCTGTTGGGATGCACACTTGTCGTCCTTGATTTACTGTGATGAGAATATAATCTTAAGATCTTTAAAGATCAAAGATTAGTGTGGATAAAGCTGACATGTAACAAAGTACCTATCCTGCAGTAGAAAGGTTAAATATGGGCACTCTGTTGCCATTACTTATTTGCTGTAACAGCTGGGAAACTACTGGAGTAGTTAATATATCACAGCGATAGAGGAAACAAAGAGATTTTGCAAACACACCTCAGGGCTGCGTCTGTTCCCTTTAACTGCCTGTCTCACAAATAAAAGCTTCAGTTTGAATATTAGAGACGTTCCTGATTTATCCAAAAAATCACCAGGATGAGAACCATCTGGCCTGCAGTCATCAACTGGTGAAATTATATCACACCTGAGACACATTTCAGAAAACAAAACATTATTTCAAAAGATGAGATACTCACCTACATACTTCCTAAGAACACAGAGCTCTCTGGTAGATGTACAGCATTCACCTTCTCTTGTAATAATACTGTTTTAGAGCCCAGGTGTTCAATAAATGAGTTTAACTGCTCACCTAGGTACTTCCTCAGTATATTGCCATCTCCAGTAGACACACCCATATTATAACATCACCACTTAACATTTCAGGTGCCCAATTAATAAGCAAGAGACAGTGGCCAACAGTAAAGTAAACCATATGTACAAAAATTGAATCCTGGTAATCCAAAAAAACAGATAATCCTATGATTATATTAGATATATTTACGTGCTTTTCGTCATCTGATATATTCATAGGACTATCTGTTTATCGGATTACCAAGATTCAATTTTTGTACATATGGTTTCAAACTTCTCTTTTGGGATGCCATTGGATAGATTTTTTCCAGCATTTTTTTTTTTTTTTTTCATTTTTGTGGCGAAATTTATTAAATGTGGAATTTACCGCACGTGCATAATTTCGATCGATTTCCGGTCGCGCGATCAGAAATCGATCGAAATTCCGATCGTGCGATTGGAAATCGATCGAAATTCCACACGTGTGGTAAATTCCGCATTTAATAAATTTCGCCCAACTTGGACTTTATTTTTGAACTATGTTTTCCTTTTTTGGACTTTATGTTTACATTTTTTTTTCATAGGATTATTTACCCTTTAATATGTGCTTATTCACTTTTGGTTATGGTGGGGTGTGGTATTTGATTATTTGTCTATTTGTTATTCATAAGTATGTGTTTATTATTTAATTGTGTTCTATATATTGCACTTTAATATTGCTTGGCCATGGCAGGACCTTTGTATACTTTGTGTGACATCAGAGCGTTATGATACCAGTGTATATAGCAATAGCAAGGTCTGCTCTATTTTGCTTAGCTGTGCTTAGAGAGCTCTCTGATGCTATTCTGTGTGCTGGCTCTAACATGCATGTGTGCGACTGTTCCTGGATGAAGAGGCCTTAGGAGCCTCAAAAGCTTGCATTTACCATCTATTCTGTTAGCCAATAAAAGGTATCATCTATACTCTCTTGTCTTTGCTTAAATCTATGGCTAACATGGTGCTACACTCTATTCCCGGATCTTGCGATACTTCGTCCCACGTGACTGGGACTTCCGGATAGACCCAGCTCTGTATATAACCACGATTGTAGCATTTATATTCCACATGCAGGAAGACAGAACCGGCTCTGGCTCTATTGGCGCCCTAGGCGCCCCCCTCCGTCCCGTGCCGCCCCCTCCCCCGGCGCCCCCCCCAGGACACAAACCTCCATGCGGGACGGCATAAATGTAAAAAAAAAAAATACTAGAGCCGGCACTGCAGGAAGAAGCCCTACAGTGTCTAAGGGCAAAACACATCTGTTTCTCTCCAGTACCAGGTCTCCTTTGCATTGGCAAGTCCTACAGCCTCATTAGGATTCTTTCGATTTTGCCTCCCTGCATACCTGGTTTCTTACATTTCGGTAGCGATACCATTTTGTTACTTGCATTGTCGACCTTTCCAGTTGCAGGGTTATTTATTTATCTATCTATTATATCATTATGTACTGTGGATTCTAATGTGGGTGGGTATTTTACCTATTTATTGTGGGGATTCCTGAGCTGCATGGCGACTTCTGTTTGTTTTTAGTGTTTTTATCTTTTTATTTGAGTGTTTGCATTTTTTTGTATTAAAGATTATTTTCCACTTTTTGACTTACATCTACAGTGTGCATGCTACTTTTTTAGGGGGGGGGGGGGGCTTTTTGTCTTTGAGTCCTCATTTAGGCCCTAATTCACCAAGCGTTCGGCTCACTTCGCAAATGGTATTATGTGCCCGCTGATGTCCTGCACGCGGACATCAGCGGGCGCATTAAAGGGATTACCCTCCCGGCGAGGAGACTCGAGTCCGCGTGCAGGACATCAGCATGCGCATTTCAGTCTTTCCGAAGTGAGGCGAACACTACGCACCTCACTTTGGAAGATAGTGAATTCCCCCCTTAATCTATTACCCCTCACTACTGCACCTGTTTCCCTTTGGTAATTATTGTAATTTAGTGTGCGCCTTCCTCTCTGTGGGACTGCTAGAGCGCCTGATCTGTTCTAGAGTAGAAATTCCCAGGTTCCCAAAGAGTATCAGGGCGAAATTTCGATCGATCGATCACTTCTCCTTTAATAAATTTCATGTACACCAGTCCAATTTGGATTTCCACTCTATGCGTGTGCATTGGTTCAGCTTCTCCCATTATCTGATCTCTGCTATGCTGTATTTGAGACAAGAAATTACAGGATTAGACAAACAAAGGTCCAATATACAGTAAATCAGTGGGTATATTTATTATTACAAAGGTTTCAAAAATACAAGTATGGCAACAGCAAGTTAGTGGGTCCAGGAATTATTTAATAATGTGCAAAGTAACTGTCTATGCCTCATAACCATCTGTCAACTACATTTTCCCAAAACAGACCATACTACATCATTCTTATCAAAGCTTCTCCTCATATCTGATATGTTTTGTGGCTGGCAATTATCTGGTAATGAAAAACAAATCACAATTAATAAAGCTCAAAACTGATACCTATTATATTCAGTTAATGATTTAATGAAGTAAGGGAAAGACATGTGAACACAAATTCCATTTTCAATTAGCGGTTACATTTTTTTTTTGGAGCTCTGTAGCCTTAAATGATGTAACAATGCACAAAAATAGGAGAAAGTTCTTTTCCTGAAGCCAGGAAGATTCTACACTGGTGCTAAGTGGAAATGGGAACAAATGAGGAAGTATTAGATGTTGCAAATCTATAAATCACGTAAGAAGTCCAAGGGGGGTATTAAAAAAAGACTATTTTCAATTTGTTTCACTGTTAATTTCTATTTTTCTGTACTTTTCAATTCCGCCGATTGACATCTATTCACCACTTTCCCCATGTTTGCTCATTGAGTAAACAATGAGAAGTGGTGAATATGTGTCCAATTCAGGTGACTGCTATAGTTGCGAACTTAAGGAGCTCTTTGCACAGGTACTACTATTGACTAAGTAGGGGAGTGGTGTGAAGGTGCGAATGCAACTAGGTGAACTGCTCTGAATTCATCTGTTTGATTTCTCCATTTCAGACCGGTGAATTGGGGGGCTAATGGCAGGGCTCCAGTGTTGTGTAAGGCTACTATTCCTTCAAAAGTCACAATAGCGACTGTGACTAAGTGACAACATGACCTAGGGACAAGATAACATAGAAATACATAGAATATTCACAGAATACAATTAGTGGGATATGGTGAGACTGATGTCACTGCCCTTCACTAGTCGAATTCACCTCTCTCTGCATGACTTCATATCCTACTTCTATCCGACTGACTACACCACACTGTGCATGCGGCAGCATTCAACCCTGCATGTGGGATTGTTCACTGGCCTGCTCAACAGGAGTATTCTCCACTTAGTCAACACTGAGAAGCAAATTTACATCTATTTTGGCGATGCGACTCGAATTGTAGCAATGTGAATTCACTTTTTTAAAAAATTAGTCCCTATGTATCTTTGGATCTACCTGGTCTAAATATATAACTGGGATTGTACCAGTATCTGTGTGTTTATATACATGTGTATATATATATATATATATATATAT